>JAWRVZ010000627.1:0-124551 GCA_037043235.1 Rhodeus uyekii
GGTGGTGGGCATAGATAGATAGACAATATCCTTTCAAATGAAGGGATGGTTTTGTGCATAGATAGATAGATAGATAGATAGATAGATAGATAGATAGAGTGATAGATTTACGTCCTTCCAAGTGAAGGGGTGGTGGTGGGCAGATAGATAGACAATATCCTTTCAAATGAAGGGATGGTTTTGTGCATAGATAGATAGATAGATAGATACATGGATAGATAGATGGATGGATAGATAGAGAGATTTACGTCCTTCCAAGTGAAGGGGTGGTGGTAGGCATAGATAGATAGATAGATAGACAATATCCTTTCAAATGAAGGGATGGTTTTATGCATAGATAGATAGATAGATAGATAGATAGATAGATAGATAGAGAAAGAGATTTATGTCCTTCCAAGTGAAGGGGTGGTGGTGGGTATAGATAGATAGATAGATAGATAGATAGATAGATAGATAGATAGATTTACGTCCTTCCAAGTGAAGGGGTGGTGGTGGGCAGATAGATAGATAGACAATATCCTTTCAAATGAAGGGATGGTTTTGTGCATAGATAGATAGATAGATAGATAGATAGATAGAGAAAGAGATTTATGATTGATAGATAGATAGATAGATAGATAGATAGATAGATGAAGATAGATAGAGGATGGTTTTGTGCATAGATAGATAGATAGATAGATAGATAGATAGAGAAAGAGATTTATGATTGATAGATAGATAGATAGATAGATAGATAGATAGATAGATAGATAGATAGATAGATAGATGATAGAGAGATTTACATCCTTCCAAGTGAAGGGGTGGTGGTGGGCAGATAGATAGATAGATAGATAGATAGATAGATAGATAGATAGATAGATAGATAGATAGATAGATAGATAGATAGATAGATAGATAGATAGACAGACAACATCCCTTCAAATGAAGAGATGGTTTTAAGCATAGATAGATAGATGGATAGATAGAGTGATAGAGAGATTTCCGTCCTTCCAAGTGAAGGGGTGGTGGTGGGCAGATAGATAGATAATTTCCGTCCTTCCAAGTGAAGGGGTGGTGGTGGGCAGATAGATAGATAGACAGACAACATCTCTTCAAATGAAGAGATGGTTTTAAGCAGAGATAGATAGATAGATAGATAGATAGATAATATCCTTTCAAATGAAGGGATGGTTTTATGCATAGATAGAGTGATAGAGAGATTTACATCCTTCCAAGTGAAGGGGTGGTGGTGGGCATAGATAGATAGATAGATAGATAGATACATAGATACATAGAGTGATAGATTTACGTCCTTCCAAGTGAAGGGGTGGTGGTGGGATGATGAGCTAAACCAGTTCATCGACCAGCCAGCCGGAGCGCGAGGCCGTGACCAGCCAGCCGGAGCCCGAGGCCGTGACCAGCCAGCCGGAGCCCGAGGCCGTGACCAGCCAGCCGGAGCCCGAGGCCGTGACCAGCCAGCCGGAGCCCGAGGCCGTGACCAGCCAGCCAGCCGGAGCCCGAGGCCGTGACCAGCCAGCCAGCCGGAGCCCGAGGCCGTGACCAGCCAGCCAGCCGGAGCCCGAGGCCGTGACCAGCCAGCCAGCCGGAGCCCGAGGCCGTGACCAGCCAGCCAGCCGGAGCCCGAGGCCGTGACCAGCCAGCCAGCCGGAGCCCGAGGCCCTGACCAGCCAGCCAGCCGGAGCCCGAGGCCCTGACCAGCCAGCCAGCCGGAGCCCGAGGCCCTGACCAGCCAGCCAGCCGGAGCCCGAGGCCGTGACCAGCCAGCCAGCCGGAGCCCGAGGCCGTGACCAGCCAGCCAGCCGGAGCCCGAGGCCAGTGACCAGCCAGCCAGCCGGAGCCCGAGGCCGTGACCAGCCAGCCAGCCGGAGCCCGAGGCCGTGACCAGCCAGCCGGAGCCCGAGGCCGTGACCAGCCAGCCAGCCGGAGCCCGAGGCCGTGACCAGCCAGCCAGCCGGAGCCCGAGGCAGTGACCAGCCAGCCAGCCGGAGCCCGAGGCCGTGACCAGCCAGCCAGCCGGAGCCCGAGGCCGTGACCAGCCAGCCAGCCGGAGCCCGAGGCCGTGACCAGCCAGCCAGCCGGAGCCCGAGGCCGTGACCAGCCAGCCGGAGCCCGAGGCCGTGACCAGCCAGCCAGCCGGAGCCCGAGGCCGTGACCAGCCAGCCAGCCGGAGCCCGAGGCCGTGACCAGCCAGCCAGCCGGAGCCCGAGGCCCTGACCAGCCAGCCGGAGCCCGAGGCTGAGGCCGTGACCAGCCAGCCGGTTTTTTTGTACCAACGCGTGCCGTTTTGTTTGTAGTTCTAAATAAAGCGCCTTCTCTTGTTTGTAGTTCTAAATAAAGCGCCTTCTCCGCGTCGCACACGAATCCCTTTCAAATGAAGGGATGGTTTTGTGCATAGATAGATAGATAGATAGATAGATAGATAGATAGATAGATAGATAGATAGATAGATAGATAGATAATTTCCGTACTTCCAAGTGAAGGGGTGGTGGTGGGCAGATAGATAGATAGATAGATAGATAGATAGATAGATAGATAGATAGATAGATAGATAGATAGATAGATAGATACATGGATAGATAGATGGATGGATAGAGAGATTTACGTCCTTCCAAGTGAAGGGGTGGTGGTGGGCATAGATAGATAGATAGATAGATAGATAGATAGATAGATAGATAGAGTGATAGAGAGATTTACGTCCTTCCAAGTGAAGGGGTGGTGGTGGGCAGATAGATAGATAGAGTGATAGAGAGATTTACGTCCTTCCAAGTGAAGGGGTGGTGGTGGGCAGATAGATAGATAGATAGATAGATAGATAGATAGATAGATAGATAGATAGATAGATAGATAGATAGATAGATAGATAGATAGATAGATAGACAATATCCTTTCAAATGAGGGGATGGTTTTATGCATAGATAGATAGATAGATAGAGTGATAGAGAGATTTACGTCCTTCCAAGTGAAGGGGTGGTGGTGGGCAGATAGATAGAGTGATAGAGAGATTTACGTCCTTCCAAGTGAAGGGGTGGTGGTGGGCAGATAGATAGATAGATAGAGTGATAGAGAGATTTACGTCCTTCCAAGTGAAGGGGTGGTGGTGGGTAGATAGATAGATAGATAGATAGATAGATAGATAGATAGATAGATAGATAGATAGATAGATAGATAGATAGATAGATAGACAATATCCTTTCAAATGAATGGATGGTTTTAAGCATAGATAGATAGACAGAGTGATAGAGAGATTTACGTCCTTCCAAGTGAAGGGGTGGTGGTGGGCAGATAGATAGAGTGATAGAGAGATTTACGTCCTTCCAAGTGAAGGGGTGGTGGTGGGCAGATAGATAGATAGATAGAGTGATAGAGAGATTTACGTCCTTCCAAGTGAAGGGGTGGTGGTGGGTAGATAGATAGATAGATAGATAGATAGATAGATAGATAGATAGATAGACAATATCCTTTCAAATGAAAGGATGGTTTTAAGCATAGATAGATAGACAGAGTGATAGAGAGATTTACGTCCTTCCAAGTGAAGGGGTGGTGGTGGGCAGATAGATAGATGGATAGATAGATAGATAGATAGATAGATAATATCCTTTCAAATGAAGGGATGGTTTTATGCATAGATAGATAGAGTGATAGACCAGATTTACATCCGACCAGAGAAGCGGGTGGTGGTGGGCACAGATAGATAGATAGATTCCAGAGCCGGAGCCGTGACCAGCCAGCCGGAGCCCGAGGCCGTGACCAAGTGAAGGGGTGGTGGTGGGCATAGATGAGATAGATAGATACCAGTGATAGATTTACGTCCTTCCAGCCGGAGCGCGAGGCCGTGACCAGCCAGCCGGAGCCCGAGGCCGTGACCAGCCAGCCAGCCGGAGCCCGAGGCCGTGACCAGCCAGCCAGCCGGAGCGCGAGGCCGTGACCAGCCAGCCGGAGCCCGAGGCCGTGACCAGCCAGCCAGCCGGAGCCGAGGCCGTGACCAGCCAGCCGGAGCCCGAGGCCGTGACCAGCCAGCCAGCCGGAGCCCGAGGCCGTGACCAGCCAGCCAGCCGGAGCCCGAGGCCGTGACCAGCCAGCCAGCCGGAGCCCGAGGCCCTGACCAGCCAGCCGGAGCCCGAGGCCGTGACCAGCCAGCCGGAGCCCGAGGCCGTGACCAGCCAGCCAGCCGGAGCCCGAGGCCGTGACCAGCCAGCCAGCCGGAGCCCGAGGCCGTGACCAGCCAGCCGTAGCCCGAGGCCAGCCAGCCGGAGCCCCCTGACCAGCCAGCCGGAGCCCGAGGCCGTGACCAGCCAGCCAGCCGGAGTCCGAGGCCGTGACCAGCCAGCCGGAGCCCGAGCCTGAGGCCCGTGACCAGCCAGCCGGTTTTTTTGTACCAACGCGTGCCGTTTTGTTTGTAGCCGGAGCCCGAGGCCCTGACCAGCCAGCCGTAGCCCGAGGCTGAGGCCGTCTCCGACCAGCCAGCCGGTTTTTTTGAACGCGTGCCGTTTTGTGCATAGATAGATAGATAGATAGATAGAAGATAGATCTCTTGATAGATAGTAGATTCTAAATAGAAGCGCCTTCTCCGCGTCGCACACGATAATCCCTTAGATAGATAGATAGGGATAGATGGATAGATTGTGATAGATAGATAGATAGATAGATAGATACGTCCTTCCAGATGAAGATGATTTATGCATAGATAGATAGATAGATAGATAGATAGATAGATAGATAGATAGATAGATAGATAGATAGATAGATACATGGATAGATAGATAGATACATGGATAGATAGATGGATGGATAGAGAGATTTACAATATCCTTCCAAGTGAAGGGGTGGTGGTGGGCATAGATAGATACATAGATAGATAGATAGATAGATAGATAGATAGATAGATAGATAGATAGATAGATAGATAGATAGACAATATCCTTTCAAATGAAGGGATGGTTTTATGCATAGATAGATAGATAGATACATAGATACATAGATAGATAGATAGATAGATAGATAGATAGATAGATACATGGATAGATAGATAGGATGAGATAGAGAGATTTACGTCCTTCCAAGTGAAGGGGTGGTGGTGGGCATAGATAGATAGATAGATAGATAGATAGATAGATAGATAGATAGATAGATAGATAGATAGACAATATCCTTTCAAATGAAGGGATGGTTTTATGCATAGATAGATAGAGAGAGTGATAGAGAGATTTACGTCCTTCCAAGTGAAGGGGTGGTGGTGTGTATAGATAGAGAGATAGAGAGATAGACGGACAATATCCTTTCAAATGAAGGGATGGTTTTGTGATAGATAGATAGATAGATAGATAGATAGATAGATAATATCCTTTCAAATGAAGGGATGGTTTTATGCATAGATAGATAGATAGATAGAGAGAGTGATAGAGAGATTTACGTACTTCCAAGTGAAGGGGTGGTGGTGGGCAGATAGATAGATAGATAGATGGATGGATAGATAGAGAGATTTACGTCCTTCCAAGTGAAGGGGTGGTGGTGGGCATAGATAGATAGATATTCATAGATAGATAGATAGACTAGTTTAGATACCTGTCATAGACTTTGATAGAACTACGATCTGATAGATGAATGATTCCAACGTCCTTCCATGGTGGAAGCGAACATGAAGACGTGGTTAGCCGTCATGATGAGCTAAACCAGCCCGGTGATCGACCAGGGGACACTCCCAGCTGAACCCACCATGGACTTTGTGAACGACGTTCTGACCGCGACCCAAGGCCGTGACCAAGTTTAGCCGGAGCCCGAGGCCGTGACCAGCCACCCGGAGACGAGGTTAGCCGTGACCAGCCCAGCCCGGTGATCAAAGGGGCATCCCAGCTCACCCACCATCAATAGATAGATAGAGTGATAGAGAGATTTACGACCACGACCGAGTCACCGCGACCCAAGGCCGTGACCAGCCAGCCGGAGCCCGAGGCCGTGACCAGCCACCCGGAGCCCGAGGCCGTGACCAGCCAACCGGAGCCCGAGGCCGTGACCAGCCAGCCGGTTTTTTTGTACCATCGCGTGCCGTTTTGTTTGTAGTTCTAAATAAAGCGCCTTCTCCGCGTCGCACACGAATCCCGTGAAAGCGTGTAACAATAGATAGATAGAGTGATAGAGAGATTTACGTCCTTCCAAGTGAAGGGGTGGTGGTGGGCATAGATAGATAGATAGATAAATAGATAGATAGATAGATAGATAGATAGAGTGATAGAGAGATTTACGTCCTTCCAAGTGAAGGGGTGATGGTGGGCAGATAG
Organism: Rhodeus uyekii; assembly: GCA_037043235.1. NCBI lineage: Eukaryota > Metazoa > Chordata > Actinopteri > Cypriniformes > Acheilognathidae > Rhodeus > Rhodeus uyekii. Next base: position 6,276 of record JAWRVZ010000627.1, read on the forward strand.
ATAGATAGATAGATAGATAGACAATATCCTTTCAAATGAAGGGATGGTTTTATGCATAGATAGATAGATAGAGAGATTTACGTCCTTCCAAGTGAAGGGGTGGTGGTGAGTATAGATAGATAGAGTGATAGAGATTTACGTCCTTCCAAGTGAAGGGGTGGTGGTGGGCAGATAGATAGATAGATAGATATCCTTTCATAGATAGATAGGGATAGTTTTGTAGATAGATAGACAATTCAAATGAAGGATTTAGTGATAGAGAGATTAACGATCCTTACAAGTGAAGGGGTGGTGGTGGGCAGATAGATAGATAGACAATATCCTTTCAAATGAAGGGATGGTTTTGTAGATAGATAGATAGATAAAGAGATTTATGTCCTTCCAAGTGAAGGGGTGGTGGTGGGCAGATAGATAGATAGATAGATAGATAGATAGATAGATAGATAGATAGAAGGACAATATCCTTTCAAATGAAGGGATGGTTTTATGCACAGATAGATAGATAGATAGACAATATCCTTTCAGAGATAGAGAGAGAGATAGAGAGAGAGATTTACGTCCTTCCAAGTGAAGGGGTGGTGGTGGGCATAGATAGATAGATAGACAGACAATATCCTTTCAAATGAAGGGATGGTTTTATGCATAGATAGATAGATAGATAGATAGATGGATGGATAGAGAGAGAGATTTACGTCCTTCCAAGTGAAGACAGCATTAACAGTAACAACCAAACATAAACACATTCGCTCATAACTGTCACACGCGGTTACTATGCCCTGTGCCGCGAGAGTGAACTCGGCGTTTTCACGGTTGCCCTGTGCCGCGAGAGTGAACTCGGCGCACGCGCAGTGAACTTGGTACGATCATTAGTCACAGGGACATAAAATAATCGACATAACCGATAAGAAAATGATAAGAAAAATAGGGAGTCTGTTAGTTCCACTTCAAAAACGTCGACATAACCGGGTTGGCGAGATAACCGAGGTCGAGATAAGTGAACTGTATTTAAATTCCTGCTGATTTGCTCACCAGTAAAGCTTTTAGATTCAGACCCAGTTCAGGAAATCATTTGGTTTTCAGGATCCTTCTGTTCTTGTTACCCTGTTGCCTATAATCATTTTTTTCTCACTTTCTGTGGAGTTAAGTTTACTTATGCTAATGATAATCAGCTCTGTATGTTCATAAGGCCTGATGAAACCTACCAATTTGATAAGCTAATGGAATAATTGATATTAAAAACTGGATTAATAGCAATTTATTATTGTTTAATTTAGAGAAAACGGAAATCTTATTTAGTGACTAAAAACCTCCAAATGTAATGATCTACACTGCGAAGGGCCGAAAATTTTGCGTAGATGCCATTCTTCTTCTGATGTATCGAGTACATCAGATGTTATGGGAATGTTCCCGGTTCCGGCTGACCTAAATTATGCAGCCGAACAATTATTTTACATGATTGTAAGGCATTGTTCCTCAGATATGCTTTGTGCAACCTCAGTTTTATTTTTATTTTGCGTAGATGCCATTCTTCTTCTGATGTATCGAGTACATCAGATGTTATGGGAATGTTCCCGGTTCCGGCTGACCTAAATTATGCAGCCGAACAATTATTTTACATGATTAAAATTGTAATAATGTATAATTTTATAATGTGATATGTGTATGCCAGGTTGAAGAGATGTGTTTGAAGAGATGTGCATCCCACTGTGTCTTTTTCATTATCTACATGGATATTAAAATCACAGACAATTATGAATTTATCTGCTGCCATTACTAATTCTGAGAGAAAATCAGTAAATTCTTTGATAAAGTCTGTATATATCTACTATACAGTAGCAGCACAAAGGTAGGTTTTATGTTGCACTAGATAGTTTTTATGTAAAGCACAATCATTTCAAAAGAAAAAATTAACCATTAATGTTATGAGAGAACTGGGTAAGACACCGCAAAGATACAGCTGTGGAAATTCACCTAATTATCTTTATTAATCTTATGTTGGCTCTAAAGTGAATGTAACCAAACACATTATCTCATCATTTCACACTATTAGTGTATCAGTTCAGTCAGGACCACTTTTATCAAATGTATATTTTATTATAATTATAAGCAGACATTGGTTCTATTCTGGGCAAACTCATGCAGACATGCAGCCATCCCTGGACAGAGCGGGAGAGCAATCATGCATACATAATTACAATTCACAAAGTAAACAAGCCAAAATACATGAGGAAAAATGATTACAATATAAAATATTGGTCTTGCTGAAGACGATCACAAAACAGCAACATAAGAGTGGCTGAATGAATGTTGATCATCTAATATAAATATAAATAATTTAAATAAATGATTATTTTATCAAGTTGATTGATATTTTAGCTTGACTGACGGGCCTCCCTGAACTTAAGCGATGCTTGATGTCACACCGCTGAATTTGCCACTTGACTTGTAAACTGGGAAAATGAAAGAATAATGTTTTAGCCAAATTTTAGCCATTTGGGCATTTATGGAATGACGTGATAGATAGAAAACGTGATTGGTTAAATCCCACAAAAACATGACTGGGCCATATTTCATTCCAAAATCAGAAGAAAAACTAAAATTAAGAACCATTAACATAACAACATGAGAGCTTTCTTATAAATTCACATTAATGTAATGCCATGTAACCAAAAAAATTCAACTAAATAGTACATAACAAAAGTTAATACAACAACAGGTCATTTGAATTCCTGAATATGTTGTTTGTGTGAACGCATAAATTCATAAACTCACTTTATGTGCCAAATTCTCCAACCTGAAGGGTTACAACCTCATTTTCAGAAATGTTTTTTTAAAACCAAGCACCAAAAATGTTGGCACAGAGGCATGTTTGCTGAGGTTTCAAATCACTTTTCATTTTAACACATTTCCATACATTTTCAATAAGAGACAGATGTGGAGTACAGGCAGGAAGTGAAGCACATCCTTCCTACAGTGTTAATAAAGCAATCTGATTATTATTATTTTTTTAGCAAATAATACAATTAAAAAAGCTACAGAAATTAACATATACAGTAATACCTCACTTTACGAGCGACTTAGTATACGAGCAAATCGGTGTACGAGAAAAGTTTTCCCTCACCCACGCCGATTTTTGTGTGGAAAAGTCCTAACGCTCAGCATCGTTGCGCGCATTTTTACTGGAAATATCCTAAACACAGCCTCTCATAAAACAGTCACGTGGTTCCAACCCCTTTATCACCCCTTAACTCGTTCATTCACTCAGCGTCGCTTGGTTTGGTTGCATCAAGGGGCCGTGGTCATTGAGCACTGACACACCTGATTTTCATATCATCTGCCTATTTAGTTCACTTCTCTCCACTCTTGTGTTGTCGAGTCGTTCACGGCTCCCGTGTGTTCGTTCACAGCTCCCCGTCTCCCGTGTTCCTTGTTCCACGACCTTCACTCTGGATTATCACTTTGTTTGTTTTCTGCACTATTATAATAAATTCACTCATTTGCACTTGAATCCGGGTTTTGTGTTTTCCCTTGCTTTCCCCACTCCCCTTTCCTCCTCTCGTCTCCTCCACGCACGCTGCTCAAAGCTGAAGTGAATTACAGTAAATTGTCAAGCATTTTTAGAGTTATTAATTAGTATTTATATAAGATCTTAATGGTTATAATTTTAACTTTAATTAATAGGGTAAAACCAAAAAAATATTTAAAATGGGCATTTATGGTCATGTGGAACGAATCAATTGATTTTGAGTGCATTCTTATGGGGAAAATTGTTTTGGTGTACAAGCATTTTGGGTTACGAGCTCGCTCTTGGAACTAATTAAACTTGTAAACCGAGGTATTAATGTATTAAATATATTGATGTATTCACTAATTTATTTAACATCATGAGGGATAATTTGTACTTACTATAATAATAACAGTAAATGTAACACTTTATTTTAAAGTGACGTGACACATTACAACATGTACTTACTATAATAATAACAGTAAATGATGCTTAATTACATGCAACTTACCCAAGATCTAACCCTAACTAGAACTCTATAGTAAGTACATGTAGTTAATTAATATTACTCATTTACTTATATGAGTAAGTACAATATAACTAAGTCTCCTTAAAATAAAGTGTAACTGATCATTTTTCTTAATGTCTACTTTCCACTAAATGATGCACACTAAATAATTTATTTCTCAAATACACAGGTATTAATTGAGAATATGGAAAGCATAATAATGTTTGAATCTTCAGTCTTTTTCAATCCTAACATCCATATATGTTTTGGTGTTCGCGAAGTCAGTCAGGACGCAATCAGTGTTGATCAGTGTTCAATTCTGTGTTGGTCAATACAAACAAACAAAAACAATACATTTTGAAAAGTGAATTCAAGAATTTGTAAGGACCTGTAGCATCCTGTACGTTTCCTGAAATACTCATTCTCAGTGGTGATTTTTCTGTCACAGTAATCTGCTAACATTTGACAGTAAAAATTACTGATTCTGACAATAACAAACACTACCGTAATATATTCATATTTTGTAGTTATATTGGTCTACTGTCCACATTACATGTGACCTGCACATGAGTCACCCTGTTCACATCATACTTACTGTTAACTTGTTACATCTGAGCTTCTTAGAGCCCTCTTGACTGCTCTGCTTTTAGCCTCAACTCTTGCTTGATTTACACCTAAAAAAAAAAAAACAACAACCAAAGAAAACACAGTTTTTTTAAATTTGTATATGATTAATACAGTGCAGTTTTGCAGGTTCTGTAAGCAGCTCTCACCATCATTATGCGTGATGTGCTCCTCCATGTCCTGCGGTCCATCTTTCTGAGGCTCATCTGTTTTTTTTATAGTAATATTGTTGATCTGGGGGACCAAACCGCTAAAATACACACATAGACAATATTAAGACAATAACAAAGTAAAGTTATTTTGTGAATATTTATATTCATTTATTTACCTTACTAGGCCACATGAAACTAATAAAGAGGATGATGGGAAGGCCCACAGTGAACACATAGACACCCCAGAGCCATGGCCGTTTGACCGTCGCCAGCAACAGCTTTTCAATCATTCCAGGCTACAAGAGGACAATAATAAAAAATAAATAAATGAAAAATACATTTTGGGTTCAAGATTGCAAGGCTCTGCTAAAACCTGGTATTAATCTGATCACAAGTGGAAGACACTTGCATGCCTCAAAACACCACCTAATGGTGATGTGTAATGTGTAAACATTATGGGACGCGAGCAAGCCAGATCGGATTCAAAATTTAGCTGAAGACCCAAGTTTGGGTTGAAGATGAAAAATGTACAAAGCACCGTTTTCTTGCAGCTGTCAGCAAAAAAGAAAGCTTCTGCTCTCTGTGTGCATATGTAAATTGCACAAGCTTATTTTGTCCATTGGATCGAAAGATCTGAAAAAACACACTCACTTACATTTTCATTTATCTGCAGAACAATATCAAATATCAAAGATGCTAGTTAGTTTGGTAATCCAAAGTGGCTGTTCCTGTTAAAGGCTCATGGGACTGCTTACCTTTCTCTGTCCCCACGTGTCTTCTGTCCAATGCCTGGCTTCTTCCAGACTGTCACAGACCAAGACGTTGTCAAACATCACATCTCCGGTGAGACTCCACAGCTCAAATCCTACAGCAGCGACGGGGTTCATTGTGAACTGCTGCTCTCCTCTGCTGCCCTAACACAACCATAGAAAGACAATGACAGATATAATGATAGATAGATAGATAGATACATAGATAGATACATAGAGTGATAGATTTACGTCCTTCCAAGTGAAGGGGTGGTGGTGGGCAGATAGATAGATAGACAATATCCTTTCAAATGAAGGGATGGTTTTGTGCATAGATAGATAGATAGATAGATAGATAGATAGATAGATAGATAGATACATGGATAGATAGATGGATGGATAGATAGATAGATAGATAGATAGATAGATAGATAGATAGATAGATAGATAGATAGATAGATAGATAGATAGATAGATAGATAGATAGACAATATCCTTTCAAATGAAGGGATGGTTTTGTGCATAGATAGATAGATAGATAGATAGATAGATAGATACATGGATAGATAGATGGATGGATAGATAGATAGATAGATAGATAGATAGATAGATAGATAGATAGATAGATAGATAGATAGATAGACAATATCCTTTCAAATGAAGGGATGGTTTTGTGCATAGATAGATAGATAGATAGATAGATACATGGATAGATAGATGGATGGATAGATAGATAGATAGATAGATAGATAGATAGATAGATAGACAATATCCTTTCAAATGAAGGGATGGTTTTATGCATAGATAGATAGATAGATAGATAGATAGATAGATAGATAGATAGATAGATAGATAGATAGATAGATAGATAGATAGATAGATAGATAGAGAAAGAGATTTATGTCCTTCCAAGTGAAGGGGTGGTGGTGGGTATAGATAGATAGATAGATAGATAGATAGATAGATAGATAGATAGATAGATAGATAGATAGATAGATAGATAGATAGATAGATAGATAGATAGATAGATAGACAATATCCTTTCAAATGAAGGGATGGTTTTGTGCATAGATAGATAGATAGATAGATAGATACATGGATAGATAGATGGATGGATAGATAGATAGATAGATAGATAGATAGATAGACAATATCCTTTCAAATGAAGGGATGGTTTTATGCATAGATAGATAGATAGATAGATAGATAGATAGATAGATAGATAGATAGATAGAGAAAGAGATTTATGTCCTTCCAAGTGAAGGGGTGGTGGTGGGTATAGATAGATAGATAGATAGATAGATAGATAGATAGATAGATAGATAGATAGATAGATAGATAGATAGATAGATAGATAGATAGATAGAGAGATTTACGTCCTTCCAAGTGAAGGGGTGGTGGTGGGCAGATAGATAGATAGATAGACAATATCCTTTCAAATGAAGGGATGGTTTTGTGCATAGATAGATAGATAGATAGATAGATAGATAGAGAAAGAGATTTATGATTGATAGATAGATAGATAGATAGATAGATAGATAGATAGATAGATAGAGTGATAGAGAGATTTACATCCTTCCAAGTGAAGGGGTGGTGGTGGGCAGATAGATAGATAGATAGATAGATAGATAGATAGATAGATAGATAGATAGATAGATAGATAGATAGACAGATAGACAGACAACATCCCTTCAAATGAAGAGATGGTTTTAAGCATAGATAGATAGATGGATAGATAGAGTGATAGAGAGATTTCCGTCCTTCCAAGTGAAGGGGTGGTGGTGGGCAGATAGATAGATAATTTCCGTCCTTCCAAGTTAAGGGGTGGTGGTGGGCAGATAGATAGATAGACAGACAACATCTCTTCAAATGAAGAGATGGTTTTAAGCAGAGATAGATAGATAGATTGATAGATAGATAGATAGATAGATAGATAGATAGATAGACAGACAGACAATATCCTTTCAAATGAAGGGATGGTTTTATGCATAGATAGATAGAGTGATAGAGAGATTTACATCCTTCCAAGTGAAGGGGTGGTGGTGGGCATAGATAGATAGAGTGATAGAGAGATTTACGTCCTTCCAAGTGAAGGGGTGGTGGTGGGCAGATAGATAGATAGATAGAGTGATAGAGAGATTTACGTCCTTCCAAGTGAAGGGGTGGTGGTGGGTAGATAGATAGATAGATAGATAGATAGATAGATAGATAGATAGATAGATAGATAGAGTGATAGAGAGATTTACGTCCTTCCAAGTGAAGGGGTGGTGGTGGGCAGATAGATAGATAGAGTGATAGAGAGATTTACGTCCTTCCAAGTGAAGGGGTGGTGGTGGGCAGATAGATAGATAGATAGATAGATAGATAGATAGATAGATAGATAGATAGATAGATAGATAGATAGATAGACAATATCCTTTCAAATGAGGGGATGGTTTTATGCATAGATAGATAGATAGATAGATAGAGTGATAGAGAGATTTACGTCCTTCCAAGTGAAGGGGTGGTGGTGGGCAGATAGATAGAGTGATAGAGAGATTTACGTCCTTCCAAGTGAAGGGGTGGTGGTGGGCAGATAGATAGATAGATAGATAGATAGATAGAGTGATAGAGAGATTTACGTCCTTCCAAGTGAAGGGGTGGTGGTGGGTAGATAGATAGATAGATAGATAGATAGATAGATAGATAGATAGATAGATAGACAATATCCTTTCAAATGAAAGGATGGTTTTAAGCATAGATAGATAGACAGAGTGATAGAGAGATTTACGTCCTTCCAAGTGAAGGGGTGGTGGTGGGCAGATAGATAGAGTGATAGAGAGATTTACGTCCTTCCAAGTGAAGGGGTGGTGGTGGGCAGATAGATAGATAGATAGAGTGATAGAGAGATTTACGTCCTTCCAAGTGAAGGGGTGGTGGTGGGTAGATAGATAGATAGATAGATAGACAATATCCTTTCAAATGAAAGGATGGTTTTAAGCATAGATAGATAGACAGAGTGATAGAGAGATTTACGTCCTTCCAAGTGAAGGGGTGGTGGTGGGCAGATAGATAGATGGATAGATAGATAGATAGATAGATAGACAATATCCTTTCAAATGAAGGGATGGTTTTATGCATAGATAGATAGATAGAGTGATAGAGAGATTTACGTCCTTCCAAGTGAAGGGGTGGTGGTGGGTATAGATAGATTGATAGAGTGATAGAGAGATTAACGTCCTTACAAGTGAAGGGGTGGTGGTGGGCAGATAGATAGATAGACAATATCCTTTCAAATGAAGGGATGGTTTTGTAGATAGATAGATAGATAAAGAGATTTATGTCCTTCCAAGTGAAGGGGTGGTGGTGGGCAGATAGATAGATAGATAGATAGATAGATAGATAGATAGATAGATAGATAGATAGATAGATAGATAGATAGATAGATAGATAGATAGATAGATAGATAGAAGGACAATATCCTTTCAAATGAAGGGATGGTTTTATGCACAGATAGATAGATAGATAGACAATATCCTTTCAGAGATAGAGAGAGAGATAGAGAGAGAGATTTACGTCCTTCCAAGTGAAGGGGTGGTGGTGGGCATAGATAGATAGATAGACAGACAATATCCTTTCAAATGAAGGGATGGTTTTATGCATAGATAGATAGATAGATAGATAGATGGATGGATAGAGAGAGAGATTTACGTCCTTCCAAGTGAAGACAGCATTAACAGTAACAACCAAACATAAACACATTCGCTCATAACTGTCACACGCGGTTACTATGTTTTCACGGTTGCCCTGTGCCGCGAGAGTGAACTCGGCGCACGCGCAGTGAACTTGGTACGATCATTAGTCACAGGGACATAAAATAATCGACATAACCGATAAGAAAATGATAAGAAAAATAGGGAGTCTGTTAGTTCCACTTCAAAAACGTCGACATAACCGGGTTGGCGAGATAACCGAGGTCGAGATAAGTGAACTGTATTTAAATTCCTGCTGATTTGCTCACCAGTAAAGCTTTTAGATTCAGACCCAGTTCAGGAAATCATTTGGTTTTCAGGATCCTTCTGTTCTTGTTACCCTGTTGCCTATAATCATTTTTTTCTCACTTTCTGTGGAGTTAAGTTTACTTATGCTAATGATAATCAGCTCTGTATGTTCATAAGGCCTGATGAAACCTACCAATTTGATAAGCTAATGGAATAATTGATATTAAAAACTGGATTAATAGCAATTTATTATTGTTTAATTTAGAGAAAACGGAAATCTTATTTAGTGACTAAAAACCTCCAAATGTAATGATCTACACTGCGAAGGGCCGAAAAGGAGGCATTGTTCCTCAGATATGCTTTGTGCAACCTCAGTTTTATTTTTATTTTGCGTAGATGCCATTCTTCTTCTGATGTATCGAGTACATCAGATGTTATGGGAATGTTCCCGGTTCCGGCTGACCTAAATTATGCAGCCGAACAATTATTTTACATGATTAAAATTGTAATAATGTATAATTTTATAATGTGATATGTGTATGCCAGGTTGAAGAGATGTGTTTGAAGAGATGTGCATCCCACTGTGTCTTTTTCATTATCTACATGGATATTAAAATCACAGACAATTATGAATTTATCTGCTGCCATTACTAATTCTGAGAGAAAATCAGTAAATTCTTTGATAAAGTCTGTATATATCTACTATACAGTAGCAGCACAAAGGTAGGTTTTATGTTGCACTAGATAGTTTTTATGTAAAGCACAATCATTTCAAAAGAAAAAATTAACCATTAATGTTATGAGAGAACTGGGTAAGACACCGCAAAGATACAGCTGTGGAAATTCACCTAATTATCTTTATTAATCTTATGTTGGCTCTAAAGTGAATGTAACCAAACACATTATCTCATCATTTCACACTATTAGTGTATCAGTTCAGTCAGGACCACTTTTATCAAATGTATATTTTATTATAATTATAAGCAGACATTGGTTCTATTCTGGGCAAACTCATGCAGACATGCAGCCATCCCTGGACAGAGCGGGAGAGCAATCATGCATACATAATTACAATTCACAAAGTAAACAAGCCAAAATACATGAGGAAAAATGATTACAATATAAAATATTGGTCTTGCTGAAGACGATCACAAAACAGCAACATAAGAGTGGCTGAATGAATGTTGATCATCTAATATAAATATAAATAATTTAAATAAATGATTATTTTATCAAGTTGATTGATATTTTAGCTTGACTGACGGGCCTCCCTGAACTTAAGCGATGCTTGATGTCACACCGCTGAATTTGCCACTTGACTCTGTAAACTGGGAAAATGAAAGAATAATGTTTTAGCCAAATTTTAGCCATTTGGGCATTTATGGAATGACGTGATAGATAGAAAACGTGATTGGTTAAATCCCACAAAAACATGACTGGGCCATATTTCATTCCAAAATCAGAAGAAAAACTAAAATTAAGAACCATTAACATAACAACATGAGAGCTTTCTTATAAATTCACATTAATGTAATGCCATGTAACCAAAAAAATTCAACTAAATAGTACATAACAAAAGTTAATACAACAACAGGTCATTTGAATTCCTGAATATGTTGTTTGTGTGAACGCATAAATTCATAAACTCACTTTATGTGCCAAATTCTCCAACCTGAAGGGTTACAACCTCATTTTCAGAAATGTTTTTTTAAAACCAAGCACCAAAAATGTTGGCACAGAGGCATGTTTGCTGAGGTTTCAAATCACTTTTCATTTTAACACATTTCCATACATTTTCAATAAGAGACAGATGTGGAGTACAGGCAGGAAGTGAAGCACATCCTTCCTACAGTGTTAATAAAGCAATCTGATTATTATTATTTTTTTAGCAAATAATACAATTAAAAAAGCTACAGAAATTAACATATACAGTAATACCTCACTTTACGAGCGACTTAGTATACGAGCAAATCGGTGTACGAGAAAAGTTTTCCCTCACCCACGCCGATTTTTGTGTGGAAAAGTCCTAACGATCAGCATCGTTGCGCGCATTTTTACTGGAAATATCCTAAACACAGCCTCTCATAAAACAGTCACGTGGTTCCAACCCCTTTATCACCCCTTAACTCGTTCATTCACTCAGCGTCGCTTGGTTTGGTTGCATCAAGGGGCCGTGGTCATTGAGCACTGACACACCTGATTTTCATATCATCTGCCTATTTAGTTCACTTCTCTCCACTCTTGTGTTGTCGAGTCGTTCACGGCTCCCGTGTGTTCGTTCACAGCTCCCCGTCTCCCGTGTTCCTTGTTCCACGACCTTCACTCTGGATTATCACTTTGTTTGTTTTCTGCACTATTATAATAAATTCACTCATTTGCACTTGAATCCGGGTTTTGTGTTTTCCCTTGCTTTCCCCACTCCCCTTTCCTCCTCTCGTCTCCTCCACGCACGCTGCTCAAAGCTGAAGTGAATTACAGTAAATTGTCAAGCATTTTTAGAGTTATTAATTAGTATTTATATAAGATCTTAATGGTTATAATTTTAACTTTAATTAATAGGGTAAAACCAAAAAAATATTTAAAATGGGCATTTATGGTCATGTGGAACGAATCAATTGATTTTGAGTGCATTCTTATGGGGAAAATTGTTTTGGTGTACAAGCATTTTGGGTTACGAGCTCGCTCTTGGAACTAATTAAACTTGTAAACCGAGGTATTAATGTATTAAATATATTGATGTATTCACTAATTTATTTAACATCATGAGGGATAATTTGGTAACACTTTATTTTAAAGTGACGTGACACATTACAACATGTACTTACTATAATAATAACAGTAAATGATGCTTAATTACATGCAACTTACCCAAGATCTAACCCTAACTAGAACTCTATAGTAAGTACATGTAGTTAATTAATATTACTCATTTACTTATATGAGTAAGTACAATATAACTAAGTCTCCTTAAAATAAAGTGTAACTGATCATTTTTCTTAATGTCTACTTTCCACTAAATGATGCACACTAAATAATTTATTTCTCAAATACACAGGTATTAATTGAGAATATGGAAAGCATAATAATGTTTGAATCTTCAGTCTTTTTCAATCCTAACATCCATATATGTTTTGGTGTTCGCGAAGTCAGTCAGGACGCAATCAGTGTTGATCAGTGTTCAATTCTGTGTTGGTCAATACAAACAAACAAAAACAATACATTTTGAAAAGTGAATTCAAGAATTTGTAAGGACCTGTAGCATCCTGTACGTTTCCTGAAATACTCATTCTCAGTGGTGATTTTTCTGTCACAGTAATCTGCTAACATTTGACAGTAAAAATTACTGATTCTGACAATAACAAACACTACCGTAATATATTCATATTTTGTAGTTATATTGGTCTACTGTCCACATTACATGTGACCTGCACATGAGTCACCCTGTTCACATCATACTTACTGTTAACTTGTTACATCTGAGCTTCTTAGAGCCCTCTTGACTGCTCTGCTTTTAGCCTCAACTCTTGCTTGATTTACACCTAAAAAAAAAAAAACAACAACCAAAGAAAACACAGTTTTTTTAAATTTGTATATGATTAATACAGTGCAGTTTTGCAGGTTCTGTAAGCAGCTCTCACCATCATTATGCGTGATGTGCTCCTCCATGTCCTGCGGTCCATCTTTCTGAGGCTCATCTGTTTTTTTTATAGTAATATTGTTGATCTGGGGGACCAAACCGCTAAAATACACACATAGACAATATTAAGACAATAACAAAGTAAAGTTATTTTGTGAATATTTATATTCATTTATTTACCTTACTAGGCCACATGAAACTAATAAAGAGGATGATGGGAAGGCCCACAGTGAACACATAGACACCCCAGAGCCATGGCCGTTTGACCGTCGCCAGCAACAGCTTTTCAATCATTCCAGGCTACAAGAGGACAATAATAAAAAATAAATAAATGAAAAATACATTTTGGGTTCAAGATTGCAAGGCTCTGCTAAAACCTGGTATTAATCTGATCACAAGTGGAAGACACTTGCATGCCTCAAAACACCACCTAATGGTGATGTGTAATGTGTAAACATTATGGGACGCGAGCAAGCCAGATCGGATTCAAAATTTAGCTGAAGACCCAAGTTTGGGTTGAAGATGAAAAATGTACAAAGCACCGTTTTCTTGCAGCTGTCAGCAAAAAAGAAAGCTTCTGCTCTCTGTGTGCATATGTAAATTGCACAAGCTTATTTTGTCCATTGGATCGAAAGATCTGAAAAAACACACTCACTTACATTTTCATTTATCTGCAGAACAATATCAAATATCAAAGATGCTAGTTAGTTTGGTAATCCAAAGTGGCTGTTCCTGTTAAAGGCTCATGGGACTGCTTACCTTTCTCTGTCCCCACGTGTCTTCTGTCCAATGCCTGGCTTCTTCCAGACTGTCACAGACCAAGACGTTGTCAAACATCACATCTCCGGTGAGACTCCACAGCTCAAATCCTACAGCAGCGACGGGGTTCATTGTGAACTGCTGCTCTCCTCTGCTGCCCTAACACAACCATAGAAAGACAATGACAGATATAATGATAGATAGATAGATAGATACATAGATAGATACATAGAGTGATAGATTTACGTCCTTCCAAGTGAAGGGGTGGTGGTGGGCAGATAGATAGATAGACAATATCCTTTCAAATGAAGGGATGGTTTTGTGCATAGATAGATAGATAGATAGATAGATAGATAGATAGATAGATAGATACATGGATAGATAGATGGATGGATAGATAGATAGATAGATAGATAGATAGATAGATAGATAGATAGATAGATAGATAGATAGATAGATAGATAGATAGATAGACAATATCCTTTCAAATGAAGGGATGGTTTTGTGCATAGATAGATAGATAGATAGATAGATAGATAGATACATGGATAGATAGATGGATGGATAGATAGATAGATAGATAGATAGATAGATAGATAGATAGATAGATAGATAGATAGATAGACAATATCCTTTCAAATGAAGGGATGGTTTTGTGCATAGATAGATAGATAGATAGATAGATACATGGATAGATAGATGGATGGATAGATAGATAGATAGATAGATAGATAGATAGATAGATAGATAGACAATATCCTTTCAAATGAAGGGATGGTTTTATGCATAGATAGATAGATAGATAGATAGATAGATAGATAGATAGATAGATAGATAGATAGATAGATAGATAGATAGATAGATAGAGAAAGAGATTTATGTCCTTCCAAGTGAAGGGGTGGTGGTGGGTATAGATAGATAGATAGATAGATAGATAGATAGATAGATAGATAGATAGATAGATAGATAGATAGATAGATAGATAGATAGAGAGATTTACATCCTTCCAAGTGAAGGGGTGGTGGTGGGCAGATAGATAGATAGATAGACAATATCCTTTCAAATGAAGGGATGGTTTTGTGCATAGATAGATAGATAGATAGATAGATAGATAGATAGATAGATAGATAGATAGATAGATACATGGATAGATAGATGGATGGATAGATAGATAGATAGATAGATAGATAGATAGATAGATAGATAGATAGATAGATAGATAGATAGATAGATAGATAGATAGATAGATAGATAGATAGACAATATCCTTTCAAATGAAGGGATGGTTTTGTGCATAGATAGATAGATAGATAGATAGATACATGGATAGATAGATGGATGGATAGATAGATAGATAGATAGATAGATAGATAGATAGATAGATAGATAGATAGATAGACAATATCCTTTCAAATGAAGGGATGGTTTTATGCATAGATAGATAGATAGATAGATAGATAGATAGATAGATAGAGAAAGAGATTTATGTCCTTCCAAGTGAAGGGGTGGTGGTGGGTATAGATAGATAGATAGATAGATAGATAGATAGATAGATAGATAGATAGATAGATAGATAGATAGATAGATAGATAGATAGATAGATAGATAGATAGATAGATAGATAGATAGAGAGATTTACGTCCTTCCAAGTGAAGGGGTGGTGGTGGGCAGATAGATAGATAGATAGACAATATCCTTTCAAATGAAGGGATGGTTTTGTGCATAGATAGATAGATAGATAGATAGATAGATAGATAGATAGATAGATAGATAGATAGATAGATAGATAGATAGATAGATAGATAGATAGAGAAAGAGATTTATGATTGATAGATAGATAGATAGATAGATAGATAGATAGATAGATAGATAGAGTGATAGAGAGATTTACATCCTTCCAAGTGAAGGGGTGGTGGTGGGCAGATAGATAGATAGATAGATAGATAGATAGATAGATAGATAGATAGACAGATAGACAGACAACATCCCTTCAAATGAAGAGATGGTTTTAAGCATAGATAGATAGATGGATAGATAGAGTGATAGAGAGATTTCCGTCCTTCCAAGTGAAGGGGTGGTGGTGGGCAGATAGATAGATAATTTCCGTCCTTCCAAGTGAAGGGGTGGTGGTGGGCAGATAGATAGATAGATAGAGTGATAGAGAGATTTACGTCCTTCCAAGTGAAGGGGTGGTGGTGGGTAGATAGATAGATAGATAGATAGATAGATAGATAGATAGATAGATAGATAGAGTGATAGAGAGATTTACGTCCTTCCAAGTGAAGGGGTGGTGGTGGGCAGATAGATAGATAGAGTGATAGAGAGATTTACGTCCTTCCAAGTGAAGGGGTGGTGGTGGGCAGATAGATAGATAGATAGATAGATAGATAGATAGATAGATAGATAGATAGATAGATAGATAGATAGATAGATAGATAGATAGATAGATAGATAGATAGATAGATAGACAATATCCTTTCAAATGAGGGGATGGTTTTATGCATAGATAGATAGATAGATAGAGTGATAGAGAGATTTACGTCCTTCCAAGTGAAGGGGTGGTGGTGGGCAGATAGATAGAGTGATAGAGAGATTTACGTCCTTCCAAGTGAAGGGGTGGTGGTGGGCAGATAGATAGATAGATAGATAGATAGATAGAGTGATAGAGAGATTTACGTCCTTCCAAGTGAAGGGGTGGTGGTGGGTAGATAGATAGATAGATAGATAGATAGATAGATAGATAGATAGACAATATCCTTTCAAATGAAAGGATGGTTTTAAGCATAGATAGATAGACAGAGTGATAGAGAGATTTACGTCCTTCCAAGTGAAGGGGTGGTGGTGGGCAGATAGATAGAGTGATAGAGAGATTTACGTCCTTCCAAGTGAAGGGGTGGTGGTGGGCAGATAGATAGATAGATAGAGTGATAGAGAGATTTACGTCCTTCCAAGTGAAGGGGTGGTGGTGGGTAGATAGATAGATAGATAGATAGACAATATCCTTTCAAATGAAAGGATGGTTTTAAGCATAGATAGATAGACAGAGTGATAGAGAGATTTACGTCCTTCCAAGTGAAGGGGTGGTGGTGGGCAGATAGATAGATGGATAGATAGATAGATAGATAGATAGACAATATCCTTTCAAATGAAGGGATGGTTTTATGCATAGAGAGAGTGATAGAGAGATTTACGTCCTTCCAAGTGAAGGGGTGGTGGTGGGCAGATAGATAGATAGATAGACAATATCCTTTCAAATGAAGGGATGGTTTTGTGCATAGATAGATAGATAGATAGATAGAGAAAGAGATTTATGTCCTTCCAAGTGAATATCCTTTCAAATGAAGAGATTTATGTCCTTCCAAGACAATATCCTTTCAAATGAAGGGATGGTTTTATGCATAGATAGATAGAGAGATAGAGAGAGTGATAGAGAGATTTACATCCTTCCAAGTGAAGGGGTGGTGGTGGGCATAGATAGATAGATAGATAGATAGATAGATAGATAGATAGATAGATAGATAGATAGATAGATAGATAGATAGATAGATACATAGAGTGATAGATTTACGTCCTTCCAAGTGAAGGGGTGGTGGTGGGCAGATAGATAGATAGACAATATCCTTTCAAATGAAGGGATGGTTTTGTGCATAGATAGATAGATAGATAGATAGATAGATACATGGATAGATAGATGGATGGATAGATAGATAGATAGATAGATAGATAGATAGATAGATAGATAGACAATATCCTTTCAAATGAAGGGATGGTTTTATGCATAGATAGATAGATAGATAGATAGATAGATAGATAGATAGATAGATAGATAGATAGATAGATAGATAGATAGATAGATAGATAGATAGATAGATAGATAGATAGATAGATAGATAGATAGAGAAAGAGATTTATGTCCTTCCAAGTGAAGGGGTGGTGGTGGGTATAGATAGATAGATAGATAGATAGATAGATAGATAGATAGATAGATAGATAGATAGATAGATAGATAGATAGATAGATAGATAGATAGATAGATAGATAGAGAGATTTACGTCCTTCCAAGTGAAGGGGTGGTGGTGGGCAGATAGATAGATAGATAGACAATATCCTTTCAAATGAAGGGATGGTTTTGTGCATAGATAGATAGATAGATAGATAGATAGATAGATAGAGAAAGAGATTTATGATTGATAGATAGATAGATAGATAGATAGATAGATAGATAGATAGATAGATAGATAGATAGATAGATAGATAGAGTGATAGAGAGATTTACATCCTTCCAAGTGAAGGGGTGGTGGTGGGCAGATAGATAGATAGATAGATAGATAGATAGATAGATAGATAGACAGATAGACAGACAACATCCCTTCAAATGAAGAGATGGTTTTAAGCATAGATAGATAGATGGATAGATAGAGTGATAGAGAGATTTCCGTCCTTCCAAGTGAAGGGGTGGTGGTGGGCAGATAGATAGATAATTTCCGTCCTTCCAAGTGAAGGGGTGGTGGTGGGCAGATAGATAGATAGACAGACAACATCTCTTCAAATGAAGAGATGGTTTTAAGCAGAGATAGATAGATAGATAGATAGATAGATAGATAGATAGATAGATAGATAGATAGATAGATAGATAGATAGATAGATAGATAGATAGATAGATAGATAGATAGATAGATAGATAGATAGATAGATAGATAGATAGATAGACAGACAGACAATATCCTTTCAAATGAAGGGATGGTTTTATGCATAGATAGATAGAGTGATAGAGAGATTTACATCCTTCCAAGTGAAGGGGTGGTGGTGGGCATAGATAGATAGATAGATAGATAGATAGATAGATAGATAGATAGATAGATACATAGAGTGATAGATTTACGTCCTTCCAAGTGAAGGGGTGGTGGTGGGATGATGAGCTAAACCAGTTCATCGACCAGCCAGCCGGAGCGCGAGGCCGTGACCAGCCAGCCGGAGCCCGAGGCCGTGACCAGCCAGCCGGAGCCCGAGGCCGTGACCAGCCAGCCAGCCGGAGCCCGAGGCCGTGACCAGCCAGCCAGCCGGAGCCCGAGGCCGTGACCAGCCAGCCAGCCGGAGCCCGAGGCCGTGACCAGCCAGCCAGCCGGAGCCCGAGGCCGTGACCAGCCAGCCAGCCGGAGCCCGAGGCCGTGACCAGCCAGCCAGCCGGAGCCCGAGGCCGTGACCAGCCAGCCAGCCGGAGCCCGAGGCCGTGACCAGCCAGCCGGAGCCCGAGGCCGTGACCAGCCAGCCGTAGCCCGAGGCCGTGACCAGCCAGCCAGCCGGAGCCCGAGGCCGTGACCAGCCAGCCAGCCGGAGCCCGAGGCCGTGACCAGCCAGCCAGCCGGAGCCCGAGGCCCTGACCAGCCAGCCGGAGCCCGAGGCTGAGGCCGTGACCAGCCAGCCGGTTTTTTTGTACCAACGCGTGCCGTTTTGTTTGTAGTTCTAAATAAAGCGCCTTCTCTTGTTTGTAGTTCTAAATAAAGCGCCTTCTCCGCGTCGCACACGAATCCCTTTCAAATGAAGGGATGGTTTTGTGCATAGATAGATAGATAGATAGATAGATAGATAGATAGATAGATAGATAGATAGATAGATAGATAGATAGATAGATAGATAGATAGATAGATAGATACATGGATAGATAGATAGATACATGGATAGATAGATGGATGGATAGAGAGATTTACGTCCTTCCAAGTGAAGGGGTGGTGGTGGGCATAGATAGATAGATAGATAGATAGATAGATAGATAGATAGATAGATAGATAGATAGACAATATCCTTTCAAATGAAGGGATGGTTTTATGCATAGATACATAGATACATAGATAGATAGATAGATAGATAGATAGATAGATAGATAGATAGATAGATAGATAGATAGATAGATAGATAGATAGATAGATAGATAGATAGATAGATAGATAGATAGATACATGGATAGATAGATGGATGGATAGAGAGATTTACGTCCTTCCAAGTGAAGGGGTGGTGGTGGGCATAGATAGATAGATAGATAGATAGATAGATAGATAGATAGATAGATAGATAGATAGATAGATAGATAGATAGATAGATAGACAATATCCTTTCAAATGAAGGGATGGTTTTATGCATAGATAGATAGAGAGAGTGATAGAGAGATTTACGTCCTTCCAAGTGAAGGGGTGGTGGTGTGTATAGATAGAGAGATAGACGGACAATATCCTTTCAAATGAAGGGATGGTTTTGTGCATAGATAGATAGATAGATAGATAATATCCTTTCAAATGAAGGGATGGTTTTATGCATAGATAGATAGATAGATAGAGTGATAGAGAGATTTACGTACTTCCAAGTGAAGGGGTGGTGGTGGGCAGATAGATAGATAGATAGATGGATGGATAGATAGAGAGATTTACGTCCTTCCAAGTGAAGGGGTGGTGGTGGGCATAGATAGATAGATAGATAGATAGATAGATAGATAGATAGATAGATAGATAGATAGATAGATAGATAGATAGATAGATAGATAGATAGATAGATACATGGATAGATAGATAGATACATGGATAGATAGATGGATGGATAGAGAGATTTACGTCCTTCCAAGTGAAGGGGTGGTGGTGGGCATAGATAGATAGATAGATAGATAGATAGATAGATAGATAGATAGATAGATAGATAGATAGATAGATAGACAATATCCTTTCAAATGAAGGGATGGTTTTATGCATAGATACATAGATACATAGATAGATAGATAGATAGATAGATAGATAGATAGATAGATAGATAGATAGATAGATAGATAGATAGATAGATAGATAGATAGATAGATACATGGATAGATAGATGGATGGATAGAGAGATTTACGTCCTTCCAAGTGAAGGGGTGGTGGTGGGCATAGATAGATAGATAGATAGATAGATAGATAGATAGATAGATAGATAGATAGATAGATAGATAGATAGATAGATAGACAATATCCTTTCAAATGAAGGGATGGTTTTATGCATAGATAGATAGAGAGAGTGATAGAGAGATTTACGTCCTTCCAAGTGAAGGGGTGGTGGTGTGTATAGATAGAGAGATAGACGGACAATATCCTTTCAAATGAAGGGATGGTTTTGTGCATAGATAGATAGATAGATAGATAATATCCTTTCAAATGAAGGGATGGTTTTATGCATAGATAGATAGATAGATAGAGTGATAGAGAGATTTACGTACTTCCAAGTGAAGGGGTGGTGGTGGGCAGATAGATAGATAGATAGATGGATGGATAGATAGAGAGATTTACGTCCTTCCAAGTGAAGGGGTGGTGGTGGGCATAGATAGATAGATAGATAGATAGATAGATAGATAGATAGATAGATAGATAGATAGATAGATAGATAGATAGATAGATTCACGTCCTTCCATGTGAAGGGGTGGTGGTGGGATGATGAGCTAAACCAATTCATCGACCAGGGACACTGTTTTGAACCTGTCATGGACTTTGTGAACTACGTTCTGATTTTGAATGGTTCCAAGTTTATGGTGGGCGAACATGAAGACGAGGTTAGCCGTCATTCAGCCCAGCCCGGTGATCAAAGGGGCATCCCAGCTCACCCACCATCGACCACGACCGAGTCACCGCGACCCAAGGCCGTGACCAGCCAGCCGGAGCCCGAGGCCGTGACCAGCCACCCGGAGCCCGAGGCCGTGACCAGCCAGCCGGTTTTTTTGTACCATCGCGTGCCGTTTTGTTTGTAGTTCTAAATAAAGCGCCTTCTCCGCGTCGCACACGAATCCCGTGAAAGCGTGTAACAATAGATAGATAGAGTGATAGAGAGATTTACGTCCTTCCAAGTGAAGGGGTGGTGGTGGGCATAGATAGATAGATAGATAAATAGATAGATAGATAGATAGATAGATAGATAGAGAGATAGATAGAGTGATAGAGAGATTTACGTCCTTCCAAGTGAAGGGGTGATGGTGGGCAGATAGATAGATAGATAGATAGATAGATAGATAGACAATATCCTTTCAAATGAAGGGATGGTTTTATGCATAGATAGATAGATAGAGTGATAGAGAGATTTACGTCCTTCCAAGTGAAGGGGTGGTGGTGGGTATAGATAGATTGATAGAGTGATAGAGAGATTAACGTCCTTACAAGTGAAGGGGTGGTGGTGGGCAGATAGATAGATAGACAATATCCTTTCAAATGAAGGGATGGTTTTGTAGATAGATAGATAGATAAAGAGATTTATGTCCTTCCAAGTGAAGGGGTGGTGGTGGGCAGATAGATAGATAGATAGATAGATAGATAGATAGATAGATAGATAGATAGATAGATAGATAGATAGATAGATAGAAGGACAATATCCTTTCAAATGAAGGGATGGTTTTATGCACAGATAGATAGATAGATAGACAATATCCTTTCAGAGATAGAGAGAGAGATAGAGAGAGAGATTTACGTCCTTCCAAGTGAAGGGGTGGTGGTGGGCATAGATAGATAGATAGACAGACAATATCCTTTCAAATGAAGGGATGGTTTTATGCATAGATAGATAGATAGATAGATAGATGGATGGATAGAGAGAGAGATTTACGTCCTTCCAAGTGAAGACAGCATTAACAGTAACAACCAAACATAAACACATTCGCTCATAACTGTCACACGCGGTTACTATGTTTTCACGGTTGCCCTGTGCCGCGAGAGTGAACTCGGCGCACGCGCAGTGAACTTGGTACGATCATTAGTCACAGGGACATAAAATAATCGACATAACCGATAAGAAAATGATAAGAAAAATAGGGAGTCTGTTAGTTCCACTTCAAAAACGTCGACATAACCGGGTTGGCGAGATAACCGAGGTCGAGATAAGTGAACTGTATTTAAATTCCTGCTGATTTGCTCACCAGTAAAGCTTTTAGATTCAGACCCAGTTCAGGAAATCATTTGGTTTTCAGGATCCTTCTGTTCTTGTTACCCTGTTGCCTATAATCATTTTTTTCTCACTTTCTGTGGAGTTAAGTTTACTTATGCTAATGATAATCAGCTCTGTATGTTCATAAGGCCTGATGAAACCTACCAATTTGATAAGCTAATGGAATAATTGATATTAAAAACTGGATTAATAGCAATTTATTATTGTTTAATTTAGAGAAAACGGAAATCTTATTTAGTGACTAAAAACCTCCAAATGTAATGATCTACACTGCGAAGGGCCGAAAAGGAGGCATTGTTCCTCAGATATGCTTTGTGCAACCTCAGTTTTATTTTTATTTTGCGTAGATGCCATTCTTCTTCTGATGTATCGAGTACATCAGATGTTATGGGAATGTTCCCGGTTCCGGCTGACCTAAATTATGCAGCCGAACAATTATTTTACATGATTAAAATTGTAATAATGTATAATTTTATAATGTGATATGTGTATGCCAGGTTGAAGAGATGTGTTTGAAGAGATGTGCATCCCACTGTGTCTTTTTCATTATCTACATGGATATTAAAATCACAGACAATTATGAATTTATCTGCTGCCATTACTAATTCTGAGAGAAAATCAGTAAATTCTTTGATAAAGTCTGTATATATCTACTATACAGTAGCAGCACAAAGGTAGGTTTTATGTTGCACTAGATAGTTTTTATGTAAAGCACAATCATTTCAAAAGAAAAAATTAACCATTAATGTTATGAGAGAACTGGGTAAGACACCGCAAAGATACAGCTGTGGAAATTCACCTAATTATCTTTATTAATCTTATGTTGGCTCTAAAGTGAATGTAACCAAACACATTATCTCATCATTTCACACTATTAGTGTATCAGTTCAGTCAGGACCACTTTTATCAAATGTATATTTTATTATAATTATAAGCAGACATTGGTTCTATTCTGGGCAAACTCATGCAGACATGCAGCCATCCCTGGACAGAGCGGGAGAGCAATCATGCATACATAATTACAATTCACAAAGTAAACAAGCCAAAATACATGAGGAAAAATGATTACAATATAAAATATTGGTCTTGCTGAAGACGATCACAAAACAGCAACATAAGAGTGGCTGAATGAATGTTGATCATCTAATATAAATATAAATAATTTAAATAAATGATTATTTTATCAAGTTGATTGATATTTTAGCTTGACTGACGGGCCTCCCTGAACTTAAGCGATGCTTGATGTCACACCGCTGAATTTGCCACTTGACTCTGTAAACTGGGAAAATGAAAGAATAATGTTTTAGCCAAATTTTAGCCATTTGGGCATTTATGGAATGACGTGATAGATAGAAAACGTGATTGGTTAAATCCCACAAAAACATGACTGGGCCATATTTCATTCCAAAATCAGAAGAAAAACTAAAATTAAGAACCATTAACATAACAACATGAGAGCTTTCTTATAAATTCACATTAATGTAATGCCATGTAACCAAAAAAATTCAACTAAATAGTACATAACAAAAGTTAATACAACAACAGGTCATTTGAATTCCTGAATATGTTGTTTGTGTGAACGCATAAATTCATAAACTCACTTTATGTGCCAAATTCTCCAACCTGAAGGGTTACAACCTCATTTTCAGAAATGTTTTTTTAAAACCAAGCACCAAAAATGTTGGCAGAGAGGCATGTTTGCTGAGGTTTCAAATCACTTTTCATTTTAACACATTTCCATACATTTTCAATAAGAGACAGATGTGGAGTACAGGCAGGAAGTGAAGCACATCCTTCCTACAGTGTTAATAAAGCAATCTGATTATTATTATTTTTTTAGCAAATAATACAATTAAAAAAGCTACAGAAATTAACATATACAGTAATACCTCACTTTACGAGCGACTTAGTATACGAGCAAATCGGTGTACGAGAAAAGTTTTCCCTCACCCAC
Source organism: Rhodeus uyekii (assembly GCA_037043235.1). Lineage (NCBI taxonomy): Eukaryota > Metazoa > Chordata > Actinopteri > Cypriniformes > Acheilognathidae > Rhodeus > Rhodeus uyekii. The sequence goes on from JAWRVZ010000627.1 coordinate 31,087, forward strand.
GCCGATTTTTGTGTGGAAAAGTCCTAACGCTCAGCATCGTCGCGCGCATTTTTACTGGAAATATCCTAAACACAGCCTCTCATAAAACAGTCACGTGGTTCCAACCCCTTTATCACCCCTTAACTCGTTCATTCACTCAGCGTCGCTTGGTTTGGTTGCATCAAGGGGCCGTGGTCATTGAGCACTGACACACCTGATTTTCATATCATCTGCCTATTTAGTTCACTTCTCTCCACTCTTGTGTTGTCGAGTCGTTCACGGCTCCCGTGTGTTCGTTCACAGCTCCCCGTCTCCCGTGTTCCTTGTTCCACGACCTTCACTCTGGATTATCACTTTGTTTGTTTTCTGCACTATTATAATAAATTCACTCATTTGCACTTGAATCCGGGTTTTGTGTTTTCCCTTGCTTTCCCCACTCCCCTTTCCTCCTCTCGTCTCCTCCACGCACGCTGCTCAAAGCTGAAGTGAATTACAGTAAATTGTCAAGCATTTTTAGAGTTATTAATTAGTATTTATATAAGATCTTAATGGTTATAATTTTAACTTTAATTAATAGGGTAAAACCAAAAAAATATTTAAAATGGGCATTTATGGTCATGTGGAACGAATCAATTGATTTTGAGTGCATTCTTATGGGGAAAATTGTTTTGGTGTACAAGCATTTTGGGTTACGAGCTCGCTCTTGGAACTAATTAAACTTGTAAACCGAGGTATTAATGTATTAAATATATTGATGTATTCACTAATTTATTTAACATCATGAGGGATAATTTGGTAACACTTTATTTTAAAGTGACGTGACACATTACAACATGTACTTACTATAATAATAACAGTAAATGATGCTTAATTACATGCAACTTACCCAAGATCTAACCCTAACTAGAACTCTATAGTAAGTACATGTAGTTAATTAATATTACTCATTTACTTATATGAGTAAGTACAATATAACTAAGTCTCCTTAAAATAAAGTGTAACTGATCATTTTTCTTAATGTCTACTTTCCACTAAATGATGCACACTAAATAATTTATTTCTCAAATACACAGGTATTAATTGAGAATATGGAAAGCATAATAATGTTTGAATCTTCAGTCTTTTTCAATCCTAACATCCATATATGTTTTGGTGTTCGCGAAGTCAGTCAGGACGCAATCAGTGTTGATCAGTGTTCAATTCTGTGTTGGTCAATACAAACAAACAAAAACAATACATTTTGAAAAGTGAATTCAAGAATTTGTAAGGACCTGTAGCATCCTGTACGTTTCCTGAAATACTCATTCTCAGTGGTGATTTTTCTGTCACAGTAATCTGCTAACATTTGACAGTAAAAATTACTGATTCTGACAATAACAAACACTACCGTAATATATTCATATTTTGTAGTTATATTGGTCTACTGTCCACATTACATGTGACCTGCACATGAGTCACCCTGTTCACATCATACTTACTGTTAACTTGTTACATCTGAGCTTCTTAGAGCCCTCTTGACTGCTCTGCTTTTAGCCTCAACTCTTGCTTGATTTACACCTAAAAAAAAAAAACAACAACCAAAGAAAACACAGTTTTTTTAAATTTGTATATGATTAATACAGTGCAGTTTTGCAGGTTCTGTAAGCAGCTCTCACCATCATTATGCGTGATGTGCTCCTCCATGTCCTGCGGTCCATCTTTCTGAGGCTCATCTGTTTTTTTATAGTAATATTGTTGATCTGGGGGACCAAACCGCTAAAATACACACATAGACAATATTAAGACAATAACAAAGTAAAGTTATTTTGTGAATATTTATATTCATTTATTTACCTTATTAGGCCACATGAAACTAATAAAGAGGATGATGGGAAGGCCCACAGTGAACACATAGACACCCCAGAGCCATGGCCGTTTGACCGTCGCCAGCAACAGCTTTTCAATCATTCCAGGCTACAAGAGGACAATAATAAAAAATAAATAAATGAAAAATACATTTTGGGTTCAAGATTGCAAGGCTCTGCTAAAACCTGGTATTAATCTGATCACAAGTGGAAGACACTTGCATGCCTCAAAACACCACCTAATGGTGATGTGTAATGTGTAAACATTATGGGACGCGAGCAAGCCAGATCGGATTCAAAATTTAGCTGAAGACCCAAGTTTGGGTTGAAGATGAAAAATGTACAAAGCACCGTTTTCTTGCAGCTGTCAGCAAAAAAGAAAGCTTCTGCTCTCTGTGTGCATATGTAAATTGCACAAGCTTATTTTGTCCATTGGATCGAAAGATCTGAAAAAACACACTCACTTACATTTTCATTTATCTGCAGAACAATATCAAATATCAAAGATGCTAGTTAGTTTGGTAATCCAAAGTGGCTGTTCCTGTTAAAGGCTCATGGGACTGCTTACCTTTCTCTGTCCCCACGTGTCTTCTGTCCAATGCCTGGCTTCTTCCAGACTGTCACAGACCAAGACGTTGTCAAACATCACATCTCCGGTGAGACTCCACAGCTCAAATCCTACAGCAGCGACGGGGTTCATTGTGAACTGCTGCTCTCCTCTGCTGCCCTAACACAACCATAGAAAGACAATGACACACTGCACACGCTAGATGCAGATGAGGTATTTTGGAGTGCCACTCTACTTTATCATTGGGGTTTCTGCTGGGCTGGCTCTTCGACTTGGGATGAGATGAATGCTCACAGCCTGAGGCCTCAGTACAGTCGTTCCACTGTCCTTTCACGCCATCCGGCCTGAAAGAGGAGGAAACAAACACACATAAACATGACTACAGATCGATAAAGAATACTTTGTTGGGTATGTGGCTCGTAATGGACAAACATATCAAGTCAACTCAACTCAACTTCCATCACACAAGTCAATCTCTTTCTACAATTCAAACTTCTTCAAGTTTACATCTTTACAGTAATCTGTACAGAACTGTCTCTCTCTATATACACTTCTCTAACAAATTAAGGGAACACTTAATCATCACAGTATATTAAGTCAATTAAAAAAAACATTCTGATACATTCTGATAATGGTGATGAACTTCATACAAGTTGAATTGGCCTGTAATTTCAGTTTTTTATACTGATTTTTCGTATGATTTTGAATCCAGTGTGTTGATAATTTTGATGTCTATTGTCACATAATTTTGTTTTTACCACTGGGTGGCAATCACACCAGTCTGTCTGTGGCCAAGTTCCCCTATATCAAGTAACCATGTATGCTGTTCTCAACAGATTTGTCCTTTGCTTTAGGACAAACATATGCTGGTCTGGATGGACAACACACATCAACCAACACATCAACATTGCAACTCAATCGTGCAGCTCTCATGACAGCTCACACTTCCAGGAGTGGTGACTCCACCCTCAGGTGTTCAGTGGTTCACCGCCAGGGAGCGATCTTAGTGAACCTTCATGGGTCCCCCAGTGGTGAACCATTGAAATCTCCAAATAAATGGTACAGCTTACCTGCCTGTGTCTTTCCCTCAGCAAACTCCACAATGTCTATCTTTGTAATGATATTGACTGCATCCCTGACATTTGTAGCACCGCCCTAATGAACAGTCCATACATGTAACTCCACGTTACCTCCCTACCGGCAGGATGTGGTCTCTGAAGCATCACGCTTCCCAGTGTTATTGAACACCTTATGGCTGTATACCGTGTAAGAAAGGAACAGCAAAGATCAACATCCCTTGTGAGAAGCCCTGCCCTTTTTCAACCCACCAGGTGTGAGGGGACTTATACGGGTTGTTGGGAAGGTGTAGGATTTGTGGAATTTCTCTTAGGGTTCCCAATTTGTCAGTCTGTTCTGACGTAACGTCAAATATGACTGACAGATGTGAAATATGTAAGTTACTAATGCAACGCCCATTACCTGAAAGAGGGAACAGATACATTGTGCCACTGCTAATTTGCTGGGTCTTGGCTCCTCAGCGTAAAACTTAATGAATTAATGCTGCATGCTTCTTTATATACCCGTAAATGCGGGATCTCTCAGATTAGTTGAGTATAAATAACTCATTTACCTGTTAAAAAAATCTGCATACCTTTCATGGTCCAACTTTAGGTCAGAAGTTTGGAGCCCATCCCCTAAGCCCACATTAGATGAATATTCAGGTTCCTTTGTTTTATGTGGAGAAACAACTGGTGGCTCCATATCTTCCAAAAGACTGCCTTTGTTAATCAGTGTCATGTCAATGAGGATTTCAAAAGTGTTGTCAGGATACAAGTCTGAAAAGAAATGTTCCACTAAAACAAAATCGCAACCAGCATGTCATTATGCAAAATTAGACGCTTTCCATTCAAAAGATTTGCTGTTGAAGAATGAGTTGTATAGTTTATTGGAATGTAAACTTGCTGCAAGTAACAGTATTGATTTAAACATTTAGTCCCTGAACATGTATTTCTGTACTGACTACTCACTTAAAGTGTAGAGATGTGGACGCTGGTCAATAAAATAGTCGCTTAGATCCATGTCCGGTTGCCGAGCGTGTTTTTCCTCATATGTCCCTGTGATGGGATTGCGATGACTAAGGATGAAGTGTACCTTGTATGTGCTGCCACACTTATCTGGACCAAACATAATTGTGTATGGGGTAGCATCACTGAACTGGCTCTAAAACGACAATGACAACACTATTGTCATGGCAGTGTTTTCTGTCTGTAGAGAAAGCAGTCTTTATTATTGTACATTTTTTGTTACAATTTAAAAATTTGACTGCCTGTTGCTTTACTGTTAGCTTATTTAAAGGTCAGGGTAGGCAATTTTCATAGAGACTAGCAATAACGATCTAGCTTTGAAACATATACATATAAACTACATATAAATACATTTAGACCATTTAACTTAGTGATTACTATCAGGATGTGAAGAGACTTTCAATCAGCGCATAACATTTTTTTTCTGGAACAAATCGCCCACCCTGCCTTTAATAAACTGTTCATGTTTTAAAACAGTAAGCTAAACCTGTTCCAGTGGATAACAATATTATGTGACATGACATATTTTCGGTATTACCAAACGGAGATCATTTGAATGAGAAAGCAACTTAATGTAGGCTCCTCCACAATCAACCACCTTCTGGAAGAAAACTTCATACCTGAAAATGTTTTCAAAAGAAGATTCCGTCAAGCAGTTTTATTTGCGTTTTAAGGATAATGGCAAATTTATCAAAATATCTTACTGTAAGCAAAGAGGCTTGTCTTTAAAATAATACACTTTCCGTAGGTGTGCAGATATGGCATGGTGTCTACCAGGGGATTTGAGGACTAGGCCTCTGTTTCCCAGAAATCTGGGATCCTTTGGCTCTTCTACTACCCACTCACCTGTGTAATAGAAAAGATTTTAATATTGTCAAGTATTTGGTAAGTGGCATTGTAACAAGCAGGATAATACACAGTACAGCCAGCAGGTCATTATTACATTAATGAACCCCTTGTTTCAGACACACATCACGTCCTGATCATCCTTCTGGGGTTTATTTTATTTCAATATTTAAATTTATATACATAAAATGTATATACCATTATATTTGAGAAGTTTCGGTTGTTCATCTTTCACCACTTTGGACAAAACCCAGTTTCTTCAGTGCAAACAAGGAGACAGGGAATAGCAATTGACGTTAATGAGCAACCAACACTTAATAAGTAGACATAACACATCTAATGTTTACACTATTTAAATGGGTGTTTTTGCAACTGCCACTCTTCACTCTCCCAAAAAAAATAAAAAATCATCCTCTTTGAATTTTAAGTTTATTTTTTAATTTTAAGTCTGTAATAAATGTACAAAAGTAATTTAATCTGGATTAAACATGTTTATTTTTTATGTATTTCTTCATGTCATAGATATTTCAGACAGTGACCTTAGATATAAATTGAAAAAGATAAAATATTTGGCATTTTATGGCAGTTATTGTAATTTTAATGTGTAAATTTTTTGTTTGAATAGTAATTACAATAAAACATTACTGCGATAATGAAATTTTGTGCCGGTAAGGACACAATGTTAATGGCACATGTTAATAATGTAACCTTAACAGTAGGTTACTTTAGAGAAAAACAGTAACATACAAAACAGAAGGTATTTGGTCAAAGGTAGTAGAGGTAGCGCAGTAAAGACTGGGTCATTACTTTTTTTCAAAATTAATACATTTCTAACAAACTAATTTGGAGGCCTTCAGTATTTTGTTTTGTCCTCTGGTTTCTTTCGTTTATCATTCACATCGTCTTTTCATATTTTTCAGTTAGGAGACACTAATTATCTTTTTTATGCTGTTTTTCCATAACTCTTTTTATCTGTCTGGGTCTTTTCTCGTTGCCTCTCTGCAGTTCAGTCATCTTATTGTAGATGAATTTGGCTTCATCTAGGTTTGTGTGTTTATAATTAGTTTACAATTTAATATTTGCACCTGCCTGATGCAGTGTTCCCCTCATGCTGCCAAAACCGCTCTGATATGTCAAGGCAAGGACTCTACGAGACCTCTGAACGTGTCCTCTGGTCTCAGGTTGCAAGGTATGGCCTCCATGGATTAGATGTTTTTCATTAACCACATCCATAGACTTCTTGAACTCAGATTGAGGCTTGAAGTCTTTGTGACAGCTGGCAAGGTCTGATACATCAGTTTTGACTTTTAGCACAGCACCTATGTTGTATACTCTCTTGAGTATGGACTTATTTTGAACAAGTCATTACTTCACGGCCACTAAAAAGTATGTTCTATATACTGTAGTATGAATATAATCTGGTCGTTCCACATTCACAATGTTGTCATGATCACGTGATCTACGAGTGTCAGTTGTGTCTCTTCACTGGCATTCATAAACCCTCTCCTGTGGCATCATGGGACAGTGAAGAGTCCATCAGATGCACATTCAGAGAGGCGCTTCATTCTGGTACTTTTGGCTTACTGTTTTAGTAAGACTGGGAATTCAAAGATACTTATTTTTTACTGTTTACTTTAGAAGTATGTGATTTTGGATGCAGCCTTAATGTGGGTGGCCATTAAGCCATTGCCCCTTAATCTGTCAGCCATGGCAACTTTTTACTTCCATAGAAACTTGATTTGAAACTTAGTTTTGACTATTTTAAGCATACCACAGTTCTGGTACATGAACAAAAAAAAATGGTGTTTGGACCTCTAAACGCTCAAGGTGTTTCATTACATTTCTGAAGCATCACATGCATGCTGTACATTTTTGGAAATTCCGCGGACCTCAGTCATGACGAAAAGATTCATATGCTTCAGGATTAAGGAAAACAACGTCAGGTCTCGTTAGTGAACATCCCGTCAGCTTCCACGCTGCTGGGAGCGCGCGTTTCTGAGGATGTGCAAACAATTGAGGGTGTCCTAACATGTACACCGTAGTACGTGACAAATGTGTAAGATTAACAGGTGTAAGATTTCACTGATAAGACTAAAAAGTGTCCCTAGTTGCAAAAACACCTATGTATGTTATTTATGTTGTCAGTGAGAGAATTGTTTTCGAAACCAAACCTGTCCAGCGCGTTTGCATCAAAAGTCTCGGCGAAATAAGCCTGGTCTGGTGTTGCTGCAGATCTGAAAGAGCTCTGAACAGAGAACATAGTGTGAAGAGGCTTCAGAGCAAAGTCAACAATGCTATAAAACCAATGCATTTACCTGTGATCCGCCGATGAGAGCGAAACACAAACAGAATCCAAAGAACAAACGCATCGTAACCGTGTCTGTGCAGGAATAACCGTCTGAGGAAGATTAGGCTAGATCAAGATCCTCATTTCTGGCCCTCAGCTGTAATTTACGACAGGCTCTACAGTAAACTATGACTTGGAAACGTGCGTGATCATCTTCCGGTATTTATGAGTTATTAAACGTGGACTCTGCTCTTTGAACCCCCGCGCATTACCTGCAAGATGGGAAAGGAGAGAAGTGTTTCAGGAATCATTGACGCACAGGCTGGGATGGCAAAGCTTACACACACTAAACAAAATCACTTATTCAGTGGCCCGGGGCACTCAAACATTTCTCAGGAGTTTCAATCAGAACATCTTCATGGATTATATCTGTATGCATCCAATCTGAATGCATGCATAATTGAATCATGTTGCGAGCCAGCCAGAGTGTAACATTCAATAAAGACAGAACCAAAATGCTTATCTGAATTTATTAATTATTTGTTTTGGAAAGACAAGAGTGAAAAACAATGGAATTATACACCAAAATGTGAAAAATAGTACAAGTAAATGTGTGATGGACATGAATAATGCTTCTGAATCAAGGCAGACAGTTAAAAGGTAAAAGCTGATTTTAATATTACCAGTTAATAATAGCTACAGTAGTTTAATTGACATTAACGTGCACTGATTGTGTCTTCGGTGTTGGTTTACTTGTTTACTTCTGTCACAAGATAATAATAACCCACAAGTTGTATTGTATCATAGCAAGAGATCTGTTATATTCTGCTGTTCCACTGTTCAGTATCATTTTGAGTAAATTGTGATGAGTGATTTATAACCTAGTTAGTGATTTATAATTTAAGTTTTTTAATGAATTCTTACAAATGTATGTCCACTTCAGTCTGTTACTTATATAATCAACTAATTAAGAGCATTTACAGTTTTTTCTTTTCTATATCCAAACACTAGAGAGGATGAATATTGTATGAACTTCTCACTGAGAGACATGAGAACATGTTATCTGTATGTTTCGGGGAAGGTTTCTTGTTTAATTAAAGCCGGAGCTCGACCAGCTTCAGCCTCAAAGAAGCTGTGTGTGTGATCAGTATGTTCAGTATAATTGCTGTGGCAATGTGATTGTAAGTCACTTGAAGCTTCTGCTGATGAAATAGTTCTGCAAACTATCTTCACTGAAATGTTCTTCAATTGATTATATTTCTGACTGGTCTTTCATTCACCTTATCTGGTCCTTGGGTTCTTAACTGTTCATCCAATCTACTCAACATTATCTACTTGTGATATTTAATTGGACCATAACCTTGAGTCTTCTCTACATACCTTATTTTACACGTGCCCCATTACTTCAGTAGTAAAGCAGTTTAAAATGCCCCAAAGACGGAGGAACTACAATTCTTAATCAAAATGGCAGATGACAACCGTTTCCAAGGTAGGATTGGTTAATAAAATGTTTAAGGTGTGGTTTAGCAAAGCTGGATTTGCATGCAAGTTTCAGATGTATATCAGGGCATTTTGACCAGTCTGAATGTTAATTCAATATACAGTATCTACTTTGAAATCTAAAAATGATGAAATATCTTACATTTGATTGTGACAAGTCAAACATCAGTTAGAGATATCTCAAATTATAATTTTTTACTAGTAATAATTCAGTTAGATACCTATAATTATCATCAGTAAAATTGTAATTTGAGATATCTTTAATTAGAATTATGCCACGTACAAAATCCATTATAGATATATTTAATTACAATTTCTGCTAAAACACATTTGTACATCCAGGGGTATTTAATGCTAAACGGCTTGCTAGAGAAGATGCTGGAAAAGCATGTGCTGGGCTGAGCTGGAGGATTTTTCTGAAGAAAAGTGGGTAGTTTAATTTATACAGGTGTGTGGGAAGGTCCTTGGTTCTTCACAGGGTGACAGCAGTTTCAACCAATTCCCAATGATTCCAGTACTTGCACACAGATTTTTCAAGCTTTGTGTTTGTTATATTTCTTTCAGTGGAAAATACTTTTAACTTACTTTACATCTTGCATCTTTTTTTCTTTACAAGTGCGAGTATCTGTAGGTCAGATTAATAGGTATGCTGAAAGGACTTCACAAGTGGTTGCGATGAGTGATGAGTAATTGTGATGAGGGATGAGTAACTCCAGTCCTGGAGGGCAAGTACCGGTATGCAATGATTTGAATGTCATTGTGTGGTGTAACATTAAATTGATAGTTTAAAAAAGAACCATCATCATTTGCCATTCACGTCCTTCCAAACTTGCATGACTTTCTATTGATGTCAGCGTTTTTTGTTGTTATTCGATTCAGGTCACTGTAGAGTTTAAGTTTAGTTATTGTTCACATTAGGATTTTGATAGAAAAACATAGGGATGTTTTCATAACCTGACTTGTCGGCTTTTATTACATATTTAACTTACCAAACATCCAAAACAGTGCTGTGTTGGGTTAAATGTGCTCATTGTATATGATTAACCTACGTATAATGGCGTTATGACCAGCTGATAACCAGTGAAGAGCTTACAAAGTGTGTAGAGGAGTCTAAACAGCAGCGAATAAGACGGATGACATGATATACCGGTGTTATAACACAAATAAATAAAAGACTTATGGATTTTCCCATTACTTTCAAACAAATGTTTTGCTGGTTGGCTGAATTAACACACAAGAAAAGGCATCATGTCAATAATGTTCTTTAATGTCAATATGTACATCACCTGAAAGAAAAAATAAAATTTTAAAAATAAGTGAAATAAATACAATATGATACAATTTCCACAATGCCTTTAAAAAGTTTTATGGAATATTTTTTCCCCTCCACCTGGAGCAGAGAGATGTGATTTCATGGATTCAATCTCATCTACATTCATTCACCTCATTCGATTTTATAAATATAGATTTATTTCTTCACCTTTTGCTCATGTACTTCCCATTCAACAAAAGGCAAAGAGCGGTCTGAGACGGGAACAGATGGAGGGAGAGGAAACGTCTCGCAGAAGCAACGACCTGCCAAGCCTCAGTGCAAATGTGCTCAAGGTTCCACACAAACGTAATGAATGAGTTTATAATACATCGAGCTAAAGAAACGCGTAACACTGAGTGCTTCTGAGGTAATGCCATGTGGTTCGCAACACTAACAGGACAAACAGTGGCTTAGAAATGGATAATGTGCAGGTCATCATTACATCTTGCATGCCCGTTTTTAGGACCATTTAGACGTTTTGCACAGTAAGATTCTAGATGGTCTTTCCCCAATCCTATCCCCTTCTTAAACATTTAATGTGGAAGAACTAGTTTAATTTCAACCATAAAGTGTTTAGGAGTCTTGGTTGTACCACATATACCGGAATGAAATGTCCTTAAAGGTCCTAAAAACAGGCTTCTTGCGCTTGATGACCTGGACATTTCTTCATGAGATCTGGGTTTCCACTGGGCACGGAGGGGCAAGAACATTCGAAGAGCTCGCTAATGCGTGAAACACTTCAGACAGGATGGAGAGATGGAGCTGGTGTTTTTCACTCTACCAGAGAGAAACAGATGGGCTTTTGTGCGTTTCTTTCGAAATGTCACACACTCCCTGAAGCATCACGTATGAGAGGAAATGCCAAACATTGGAAACAAGCATGGGGACATCACGCGCTTCACGACATGTCTGTCGACGTCAGCTTCTTCATGTTCCTGCGCTGAGCTAGACTGGAGGCAGCTACGGGTTCCAGAACCGGCTTACACGTCTTGTGGTTCAACGCGGAGTATGTGGCCGCCATCGCTCCCTACGAGATACACGGTCAAACTCAGACAAGCACTTCGATCTAAACACAGGACACGGAATCAAGAAACTCAAGCCATACCTTGACCAAATGAGGTGCTTCATGGCGCGTGAGCTGAAAGTGTGGGTTCTGGTCCCGGCAGGCGATCCACGAGTGTTTCAGTACCTGTTCTGCGGAGTACCGCTGATGGGGGTCCACGTGCAACATATGAGACAGCAGGTCCTGCAAACACACAATGTCTCAAATGCTCCACAACGCAACAACGAGAATGTGTCCAGATCCAGCCATACAACTAATGAATGTGATTTCAGCAAGTGATCAACATTTAAGCTTAGAGCAATAGTTAAGGGCTTCTACACCGTTCTCAGGATGTACTGAGTGTGAACCTATGATCATGCTACTCAAACATTGTTAGTCAAATGTGCTCGGACACGGTTCAGATCGATTCGTGCGAGTACAACCTTAATGACAAGTTTAGGCTTAACATTCAACACCATTATCAATACTTATATGTAATATAATATATGGATATGTAATAATCCAGAGGACCAAATCAGTCAAGCCTTCATTTTCAAAAGTCTCAGTTTTGGTCCGTCTACACTGAAACTCAACCCTTCTTATCAAAGTAAAGTTTTTTTCCCCCAAAAGCCTGTTTTCGAGGATCGACAACGTCAGAGAAGTGTGGATGCCAAGCGTACCCGTAGCAAAAGTGAAGGGTTTTAAAATAAAAATGCACTAGTGTAAATAGGGTCTAAGGAAGTGGGGCTATTGATTCCTCTGCTACCTTTGAGGAGTCCGACACAGAATCCCAGTTTCCTCCACTCAGGGAGAATTTTCCACTGCCGATGCGTAACAGAATCTCCTCCGGTGTGTCATTGGGTCCATTGGCGAAGGGTGTGTATCTACACAAATAAACAAGATCAATGCAAAAACATCTTGATTTTTTTCATGACAAACAGAGAAGACTGTTAAGGCGACTGCTGTAACATGCCTCATTACACATGTATGCTGTAGTAAGAATAAGTTCTTTGCTTATCAACATTTGATACTTTTCAATTTCATACCACTGCAAACATTTTTATTTTTTTAATCTCATCAGAAATATGAAGTACTAGTCACCTGAAGATGCATCATTTACATTTAACACTTATGCATTTGGCAGAAGCTTTTATCCAAAGCGACTTACATTGCATTCAAGGAACACATTGAATCACATTGAATCTTGCTTTCGAACCCATGACCTTGGCGTTATAAGTGCCAATGCTCTACTGATTGAGCTACAGGAAAGCATCATCTACTGTTGAGAAGTTACTGTTGAGAAAATGAAAGGTAAAATACACAAATAACAATTTTATGTTGTGATACACAAAAGTTAATGCAATGATTTGTTTTTATTTAAAGGATGTTATTACACACACTAGGGTTGCTCGATTATGGCAGAAATCATGAACAATTATTGCATTTTTCCCCCTGATTATTGGTGTGCTCAATCAGTAGAGCATTGGTGTTTACAACTCCAAAGTCAAGGGTTCGATCCCAGGGAAAGCAATAACTGATTCAATGCGTTTCTTGAATGTAATGCAAGTCACTTCGGATAAAAGCCTCTGCCAAATGCAGAAATGTAAATGTCTTGATCATAAACCGAATAATTGTAAAAAACACTGAATAATTTTCACTGTATACTAGAGATGCGCGGATCAGCTCTTACGTCACCCGAATTCACTGTTAAAAACAAATCATCCAGCTGCCATCTCTGATTTCAATATCCACATCAGACCCGCACCCAATTGTCACATTACAGTTATTCAAATTCTCAGTGTTAATCGAGATATGATAACATATCACACTTAGACTCATCTTACATTAGCATTTATTGAAAGCAAAAAAATCTTCTTTGGTGAAATTGCATTTTTTTAACAGCCTAAATCAGAGGTTGGTAGGCTATACGGCACACAGAGCTGAAAGCGTGCGGTTAAGCTCAGCTGGCACATGAGTCAAAGTGAGAGATGTGTATGCATTTACTTCAGATAAAGTACCTCATGCCTGCATACAGATCTACATTTGAAGTCATTATCATAGTAACACAGCTGGTTTGAAACTGAAGATAATGATTAAAAAGTGTGAGATTTAAGTCAATGAAAGCACACAGCTCTTGACAGCTTACAGCTTGTACCACTATTTATTGTGCTTTGAGAAAAAAAAAAGTTAATGGTATACATTTCAGAGATATCGAGTATATAATGTCCATTTAAATATTCCACACACATCACGAACACGTTGATGCAGGTGCAACTCTGTTCATGCTGGTCGCTTCATGTCTTTCGAGTATCTCTTTCAGCAAACTGCCGCAAATTAAACTTATATGTTCAGAGTCACATTCTGAAGCTCAACACACAGTAGTATTCAATAAAATAGAGAGAGACTAAATTTTATTACCAGTCTAAATCGATAGATTTGTTTGTTGGCCAGTTTTTGTTTCTTCATTCACTCTGTCACCTGCTGGAGTTTTGAGTTCTTGCCACTGTCGCCTCTGGCTTGCTTAGCTGGGAACACTTAATCTTCATCAATATTATAGATAGTCCTGCTCTTCTAGAGCTGCTGTACAGACAAAACAAACTTTGTTGCATTATTTTCCTGTTATCTCTGTAAAGCTGATTTGAAACGATCCCTATTGTACAGAGCTATATAAATAAAGGTGACTTGACTTTGCACGTTCTGCTCTGTCACGTGAACTCATAGAAAGCCGCCTGGGAAAAAAAAGTGTATGGCCAACAAACAAAACACTTAATGCTTATGTAATGATACTGTTTAATATCAAACACACCCTGGGATTTAGCAACAGTTGCCAGCATTTTAGAAAACTTGCTGAATTGGATGTTAAGTCTGGCTTAGGAAGGAACGAATGTGCATCGCTGAATGTGGCAGAAGCACAATAATCATTTTACCACGATTCTCGTCTCCATAATCGTTGGAAACTCATCCCTAACGCACACCATTTTAGCGAGCAAAAGTGGATAAAAACTTCACTGCACACTGACCCCGCCAACATGGTGTAGAGCAGGACTCCCAGACTCCAAATATCACAGGCAGCATCGTAACCCTGCCGCATCAGTACCTGCAACACAACAGATGAAGCCAGTCAACTCAATTCAGGGCACGTTCTGAACATTAGGTACAAGCAGAAAAGTTGATGTCTCACTTCAGGTGCCACAAAATTGGCGGTATAACAGGGTGTGAGCAGCAGTCCGTTGTCTCCTCTCAGCTGCTTGGCAAAGCCAAAGTCACAAATGCGTATTGAGTCGGGGTTTCCTGAATCGTCCATGTAGAGGATGTTGCTGGGCTTCAGGTCCCGATGCACCACCTGCGTCAGGAACACAGCCCGTCAACACCAACTCCTGCTGCTGGCTACTAATGATTCAAACTAATCTTAAAAAGATTACTAAGATTAAAACTCGATGTAGAGGTCCAAAACAGTGCTTCTCAACCAGGGGGCCAGTTACCACATAGAGGTAAAATTGCTGTGCCCACTTTGTTCAGACTGCAGGAATGGCCCAAATCCAGACTCACTTCAAAGATTTTATCAGGACAGTTGTGACACATCAGTAGTCAGTGAATGAAAGTGATGTGTCTTCATTACACATGAAGCTCTATATACAAGCAACAAATCATGAAGATTTAAAAACAGCTCTATTTGTTGCACTCTTTATTCATATCCTCGTCTTTGTTTTTAATTTTCTACTTCCATATGAGTGTCTTTATCTTTTTATCATTCTTTTGCACATGTGGGATAGTTCGGGCACATTTAAAACAATGTGAAAAGCTATAAAAGAATTGCATTGGATTAATCAATCGGAACTGCGAACGAAGGCTTGCAATGTGAACGTGGCCTTAGGTAAAATATAAGGTGGACAGTGTGCAGAACTCGGGCTCTGTCTCACCCCCTGGCAGTGCAGGTAGTCCACAGTTTTGGTGATAGTGTACAGCACGGCGCTGGCCTCTCGCTCAGAGAAGAACTTCTGCCTAAGGATCTTATCCAGCAGCTCACCGCCCTTCATGAGCTCCGTCACTAGATACACGAAACGGCCCTCGTCATACACCTGAGTGACACACACACACACGGCTTAGTTACTCGAACACAGAGCTGAAAAGTTTGAAATCAGAGTCATGTCACTCACATCCTTCAGTGTGATGATGTTGGGATGCTGGCCATACCGCATCAGGATCTCAATCTCCTCCGATGGGTCTCGCTTACTTTTGTCAATAATCTATTTAACACAATCACAGCATGGATATACAAGTTCATGTGAACATTGTGCTGAAAAGTATCTAAATTATTTTTTGAGGTGTCAAGTCGTTGTCTCACCTTCACAGCAAACTCCATGGCCGTGACCCTGTGTATGCAGCGTTTGCATATGGAGTACGAACCCACGCCGATGTCCTCCTTCAGCTCATACACGTCAGAAAACTGAGTTGAGCCTCCATGCATCTGACACAGCACACAAACGTCTTACAAATCCACATACATGCATAAAAGGCTGCATTTATTTGATCCAAAACAAAATCTTTATTCTACTATTTAACACTTTACAATAACTTTCATTTATAAATCATTAACAAACATTATATAACACTTAACAGATCATTAGTAAATATATATTTACATAGCTAAACAAATGAGATAATGATTAATAAATATTAATAAATTATTGTTTATTAATGAACTTATAAATATATGGGGTTTGTTTTGACGGTCGGTCCTTTGAGGGCGCCGGCGAATTGAGAGTTCACGCTGCGCATTTTACAGGCTGTTTAAGTAGCAATATATGCATAAAATAAAAGGCAGAGATTCGTGAGTGCAATTCAGCAACTGTATTCAAACATAAACCGCGGCAACAACCGCAACATAGCCCAAAGCAATCGATTGCCGATTACATGATACATTACATCCCGTAACACAGGCTGCAGCCTCTCACTGTACGTGAGGGCGAAGAAAAAAAAACGTCCCCTCGTCGCTTCATTTCCTCATCCATTCAGACGCAGAAGAAAGCGAAGAAACCGGAGAAACAGATGTTCCTGCCAACTGGGACACTGATGAAAAATTAACTCCAGAAGAATGGGAGCAACTCTTTAGTGTCTCTGATGAGGAATCTGACGTCGAAGGATTTTAAATAAATATTTTTACCGGTAATTCTCTGTCGGTATTGTGTTCATTAGTTTATGTTGTCAATAAATATATGTTATATAAGTTATATATGTTATACATGTTATACAAGTATATGTTATACAGTAAATAAATGTTTTTTATCATGGCTGCACGTGTTCAACAACGTTTTTTGTCAATTACAATGCTTGGTGTGAAACAAAATTTTATACCGATTTTTAATCGAAAATTAGGGGTGCGCGTTATACACTTGTGCGCGATATACTCGAATAAATACGGTAATATATTATATAATGCACTTTTTACATTTACAAATGTTCAGCAAAATACTATAACTAGTAATTAAGAATTTCACACACTATTCATATTAACATTACTCAATAACTCATAACCACAGTCTGAAGTGGTTATTAATCTGGTGTTCATTTTTGTCGTGAATGAGTTAGGTTTCAATTTAAATTAAATGCCAGTATTTTGAACTTTTTACTTATAGAATTGTTTTCAATATTGATAACAATAAATGTTTCTTGAGCAGTAAATCAGCATATCAGAATGATCTGTGAAGGACGATGTGACTGAAAACTGAAGTAATGATGCTGAAAATACAGCTTTGATCACAGGAATAAATCGCATTTTAAAATATACATTTAAATAGAAAACAGCTATTTTAAATAGTAAATATATATAAATAAATAAAAAATCACAATATTACTTTTCAATCAAATAAATGCAAATTTGGTGAACAGAGACGACATCTTTTGAAAAAATTATACTGATCTAAAACGTTTGAACACACAAAACTAAAAATATAAACAATACATAAAAATACAGTAATACCTCGGTTTACGAGTTTAATTCGTTCCAAGAGCGAGCTCGTAAACCAAAATGCTCGTACACCAAAACAATTTACCCCATAAGAACGCACTAAAAATCAATTGATTCGTTCCACACGACCATAAATGCCCATTTTAAATATTTTTTTTGGTTTTAACCTATTAAGTACATTTAAAATTATAACCATTAACATCTCATATAAATACTAATTAAGTATTTTTAGAGTTTAACTGTCATTATTAACTATTTACTGTAACACGCACTTTACCTCTTCACTGCTGGATGATCGAGAGGAGAGGGGAGGGGGGGTGGGGTTACTGCTTAAATATTTCACTACATTGTAGCGTTGCTTCTTTTAATAACCAGACAGGTTCCTTCTCATTCAGAGATTTTATTGAGAACTATCAGATTGCAGTTCTGGCTTCAACCCACGCCGTACATAACAGAAGAATCAAAACTATCTCTGCTTACGAGCTCTCTCTCAAATCCCTCAGAACTCAACTCTCTCTAGCGTCGACTGAAACCCCGCCCTCTTAAAGTGACAAGACTGTTAACTTAACACTTATTGACACATCAGATTAACTAGTTCCTTCAACATTTGTAACGATATTACAACGTGAAGAATAGCGATCACAATTAATGCAACAACACGAGGTAAAACCGCTGTAAATAACTTATGTATATGATCTGTACAGAGTTATAACTGTTATAGTATGCTGTTCTCTAAAAGTGTATGGCCCTTTAAGAACGTCATTGGGTTGGACTGTGAACACACGTGAGTCTCATTAGTATGCAATGTGTGGTGTTGGTAACATGCTCCATTAATAAAGTTTCATCATATTCACATGTAATCATATTCACAACAACTTATAAAATAATGCATTGTGGTGAATGATGCACCCATACTGAGTGACACTGAGAGAATGAACGAGTTAAGGGGTGATAAAGGGATCTTTTCGACGCAAAAATTCTCGTACACCGACACAATGCTCGTACACCGATTCGACCCTCCATGCTCGTACACCGATTTTCTCGTATACCAAGTCGCTCGTAAACCGAGGTATTACTGTAACTGAATTAAAGCTATATTGAGACATACCTGCACTATGGGGAGAATGTTGACTAGTGGGGCACTTTTGCTTTCCTCCAAGGAGACTGGAGCTACAAAACTGAAGCCTTTGAAGAGCTGGTGAGCGTTTGCACTGGGGGGAATGCCTGGAGAATCTGCACACAGGAAACACAAAATACACCCGAGTCATCAGAGAAGCGCTAGCAAATACATGTCAACACTAGTTCCCACGCGAGAACACATTCTCCATTGTACCTTTGGGAGTTTTGGCTGTGAATTCTGGGTCGAAGCAGAAAGTGTCATCTGGTTTCCCTGCAGCAGGTTTGAATGGAGGCTGAAGTTCTCTTCTGTACAGTTTCTACACAGACACAAACACATGCTACTCCAATTAAATATGTTACACTTCACACACAAAGAGTTCAATTTAATATGAAAAAGCAATCAAAACCCATTGTACTTCTGCAATGTGATGGACTTCTGAGTGAAGCATGACATTCAGGATTAGATTTTGCGAATGACAAAGTCAGAGCGAAACGTGAGTTTGCCGTAGGGTTTAATGTCAAGTTAACTCTTCAAAGCATCTTCAAACATCCTACTGCTAACCCTACCTTTTCAAATCTATTCTACTATTAATGTTGCAATCAAATTGCAAAGCTGTGATAAAAGCTGTAATTTCATGTCACACGCAGTTTGGTTTTCACGGTCTCTGTGTTTATGTGAACACCTGGCGATGCGTGTCTGCATTGGCTGCGTGTTCGTGTCTTGTCATTGAGAACCCCACCCACTTTATTCTAGTGTTTTACTTTGATTTGTCCCAGCTGTTTCCCGTTCAATTACCCATCCTATTGAGTCTATTTAATCCCTCCGTGTTTGCTGTCTTGAGCGGTTTTGTCGTTTTTTGGTGATGTCTGACATTCACAAGTCAGTTTAGTCTTATTTTTCCCCCTTGGGGTGGTTTTGTTGTACTTTTATTTTGCTTTTTTATAATAAAGTATCCATTCTCCTGCACCATTGAGTCCTCGTTCATCCCATTCATCACACCTGACACTATATGGACAAAAGTATTGAGACACCGCCTAGATATTAAATTCAGATGATTCAATCCGACCCATTGCCACAGGTGTATGAAATCAAGCACCTAGCCAAGCAGTCTCCATCACAAACATTTGTGAAAATAATAGGTTGTTCTGAAGAGCTGAGTGAATTAAAGAGTGGTACTGTGATAAGATGTGATTGGACTGCAATAAGTCAGTTCATGAAATTTCATTCTTGCTAGATATTCTATTGTAAGAGACATTATTGAAAGCTGAAGTGCTTAAGAAATGCAGAAACAACAAAGTAGAAGCACGCTGAGGCTCATGGCACGTAAAAGTCGTCTGTTGAATCCATAGCTAAAGACTAAACTTTCACTGGAATTAACATTAGCACAAAAACTGTGCCGTGGGAGCTTCAAAGAAAGGGTTTTCATGACCGAGCAGTGTGACTTCATGACTCACATCAATTTGAGAACAATGTTAAGCGTCAAACGGAGTGAAAAGCACACGGCCACTGGACTCTGTGAAAACATTCTGTGGAGAGACGAATCACGCTTCTCTGTCCGGGTGTCTGATGGGCGAATCTGGGTTTGGGGAAGGATATTTTCTATTTCAGCATGACTGTGCTCCAGTGCACAAAGCAAGGTCCATAAAGACATGGTTGGGTGAGTTTGGTGTAGAAGAACTTGACTGGCCTACACAAAGCCCTGAACTCAACCCCATCAAACACCGTTGAGATGAACTGGAAAAGAGACTTTCTTGTCCAACATCGGTGACTGACCTCAAAAATGCTCTACTGGATTAACGGGCAAAAATTCCCACAGAAACACTACAAAATCTTGTTAAAAACCCTTGCTATAGCTCTAAAGGCCGCACCAAAACCATATTAATGTCTATGTGTTTAGAATGTAATGTCATTTCAGTACAGTCCGTGTATGTGTAATGCGTCAGGCATCCCAATACTTTTGTCCATATAGTGCATGTGTAACCACTAATCAACGATGTGATCTTGAGTTAAACAGCTTGATCCGAAAGACACAGACACTCATGGAAAGCGATGGAGAATGAGCATTTGGTGACGAGAGTGTGCAACAGTGGATTAACCGATTCTTACATTCCAGTCAATGGTGGAGAAAAACATGTGTCGTTTGATCTCCTCCACTCCATCAGGACCTGCTCCTGCAACAGATCAGTTATGATGATTACCATACTGGTGGCACCACTGCAAACCGTTTGTTTCTTTTAAAATTCAACAACCCATGGACAAGTGTTTTCACAAACTGTGAAAAGATAAACAGGTGACTTACCCAAACGATTTGAGGGATTTCTTTTGAAGAGCATTCGTAAAAGACTTTGTGCTTCCAAACTTAAAAACTGTGGCATTCCCAGCTTTGCTCTGATGAACAAGGAACAAAAGAGAAAGAACGAAAAAATAATTCAGAAAAAGCACCAGCATTTTACATGCATGGTCATCATGACCACAAAACAAATAAACTGTGAGGGGTTCTTTATTGGTTCTTCAGTTACCTGTCAATTACATTTTTCTATCTGGCAGCCTCGATAAAGGACTTGACCAATTAAGCATCACAGACTGGCATGATTTAACAGCCACACTCACTTGAGAATCATGTTCATAGTCTCATTCCTGTCTTTTCCTTGGAACGGTAATGTGCCGGTCAGCATTTCAAACTGGAAAACAATAAATCAACCGTCAAACAAGGCGACAAGCCGGCAATTTATCAATGCACTGCTGTCTGGAAATTCAATCTGATTTCAAGGTAAATATTCTTTCAAGTCAATTCACATGGAATAACACCGTTATCAAGACCACGTGTCACACTAAAGACACCTCAACTGTCTCAGTGTTGTAATGCATACATTTAAGATTCAATCGCTAAAAAAACAGCCTCCCTAATACACATTAAGCCTCACATGACCAGGCAATCAACTTTAGAAAAATGTCTCAAAAAGGTAATGCATACATTTACGTTTCAACAAATTGGTTTCATTGTTCTGAATCTCTGTGTAGAGAGAAACAGTAGTCGAAACCCAAAAGGAATCAGGGTTATCTAGTTTTGTTAGTATGCATAAAGGTTCCCCACACAGATTTCACTCATGTTCAAGATGCTCATGCAAAATCTCTGCACTTGGTTTGGAAGCAACTTGTGTGTGAGCTGTGCTTCATACATCCCTTGATACTGACCTTTTTGTTTGTTTGTTTTTTTTTTACACAAAATTTGGCTGAAGTGACTCGCCTTTACTGCTCCGTTATCTGCTCTGTTATATAACTGCACTCACTTGACCACAGATATAAAAAAAACACCACTGTGTAATTTGTATTTGTATTTTTTAAAACAGCTAAGAGGGAAAAAAATGACCAAAAAGCTAGAGGACTGTATGACATGAGAACGGAGCCAAGAGGGAATGAGCAGAACAGACTCAATTGTGACAAGCTGTGCTCTTCGCCTTAAATCAAGTCCTTCCCACTCAGAGGTCAATCTGCGTTTCATATCCGTGTTGCACATTGTTTCTTTTCCTCAGAGAACAGTATTGCATATGCAATAGAGATGAAATGGTATGCATGTCATTTCACGATTATAATGATCAAAAGGATCACGGTTATCAATAAAATCATCGCATTGTTAAACTGTACTAGAAATGTTCAAAAAGTATTGAAGAATTGTTTTATCATCAAACTGGTAACCATCTCATCCCTAATATATAACTTCACATTTTGCAAACATGCTCATTACAGGAGAATCATTAATGTCTTGCTGTGACATGAACCTACCATTAAGACACCGAGAGACCACCAATCAGCACTCTGTGTGTGACCTCTCCGGTTGACCACCTCAGGGGCCATATATTCCACAGTGCCACAGAAAGAGTACGCTTTTCTGTCCTGATCTACGGATTCTTTACTGAGCCCAAAGTCTGCAAAAGGCACAGCAGCACATTAGTCATATTTGCATCAAGTTACAAAGCAAAAGCAGGGGTGTCGAACTCTGGCCTTGGAGAGACGTCTTCCTGCAGAGTTTACTTGAAAACTGGCGTTACGTCTGCAGGATGGCTGTGCTCCAGCGGCAGAGTTTGACAAAGAACCCCTTCTGACCACGACACTAACGCACCGCACTGTAAACCCTAAGTTTTCAGTACAGAAATCTTAAATTAGACAAATTAGTCAAATAACCTTTTATAAGTATTTATAACTTTCTTTCTCTTTTGAGTTCACAAAACGGACAGATTTGAATTGTTTCACTGTTTTGAGTTTTATGAACTTGTTTCTTTTCATTTAGACAAACTTAAATTTAACTGAAACTGATCCGGGATTTCTATTTTCCAGCATGTGTTGACATGCCTTTCAAAAGGAGTAAATGCTAAAATTAAGTGTTATGTAAAGATTACATGTTAAATGAGTGACTCAGTAGTGTTTAATGTTTTGGTATACTAACTTAGAGTTTCTGTTATGGGAGGGGGGGGGGGGGGGTTACCATCATGGTGATGAGTGGAACATCTAATCTAATTCTTGAGAAGTAGAGGGCTGAGATTACATGAACATTGCAAGTTTAATGTATGAATTGGCTTACTCAAATATTTCAAGTTAAGAGCAATTAAAATGTATAAGTTCAAAAAAAAAATCTGCCAGTTTTGCTTACTTGAACTTTTGCTAACTGATTATCTCAAATTGAGTTGTCAAATTATTTGGGTTTACAATGCATATATTACAAATCAAATCGTTATCAATTCAGGGTGAAACACGGTACATGTAAAACATTACAAATTGGCCTCTATCTACATGCACAATTCAACAGGAAGGGAAGCGATGTAATAAGGGGACAATGGTACGTACCTGTTAACTTGATATGTCCAGCTTCATCAAGCAAAATGCTGAAAATTAAGACCACATTTCTCCAATACAGATACAAAAATACATGAACTACACAAGAGTCAACAAACACAATGAGACGAAGAATTCAAAACCTCTTGATTATAAGCTTGCACATTGGTTCTGTGTGATAT
Organism: Rhodeus uyekii; assembly: GCA_037043235.1. Classification (NCBI taxonomy): domain Eukaryota; kingdom Metazoa; phylum Chordata; class Actinopteri; order Cypriniformes; family Acheilognathidae; genus Rhodeus; species Rhodeus uyekii. The sequence continues at coordinate 54,649 of JAWRVZ010000627.1, forward strand.
ATCCATCCTTACTTAATAACTGATCAAAAAAGAGAGGGCAGGTGAAATGCTAGAGAGAAAGAGAGAAATGCAGAGAGGTGATGGGGGATACTTTACTTTTCAGGCTTCAGGTCTCTGTAAACAATGCCTAGGTTGTGTAGATGATCCAATGCAAGGGCCAGCTCTGCAAGGTAGAATTTCACATCCTCCTCTGTAAACATAACCTAGTAAGAACTGGACAAATTTACTCTCTCATCAAAGATCACACACACACACACACACACATACATACACACAACAACAATATAATACACATCATCATGACGACAAAGAAAAAGATGGATATTCGCCACACATATTTGTTTGAAATGAATATTAATGTCAGGTTAACAATTAATGGGTGCTATACAATCAAATAGTTTTTCTTGTGTTACTTGAGGAATTTGCAGGTATTTTAATACATTACTTTATTTAAACAACATTTATTGGCAAATTCTCTGCACTCCTCAATCCAAAGGAATCTAATGCGGTTTCATATTCTGAAAGTCCTGTTTAGAAGAAGTCTAAATGTTGCAATCTGATTCACATCCTCGTTTACATGTGCATTACATATACTGAAGAAGAAAAAAAAAACCTCAAAGTATCAGTAGAGTTACATCAGTGTAAATGTTAAATTTGCCTTGCTGAAATCCAAAAAGAAAACTAACAAATGTAAGAAGAGCTTTTATAGTACATTTTCATTCTCCTCCACTGACTAGTTTGTAAGACGCATCAGTACAATGTATAAGCAAGCTACTTTTGACCCAACTGAGAAAATAGTGTTTTTTTGCCTATTTTCTTTTGATCAAATTATTTCAGGTCCCTTTTTAATCCTTTCAAAATTTGATTTGGACTGAGCTCAATGAGATCCTTTACGACGTTTACATAAAGGCTTTTCAATCCGACTGAGGTAATAACAATGTATTAAATATGCCTCATTCCTTAATATAAGAGAGTGGTTTGATGAAATGCTTCAGAATCACAGTAAACTTTGCCACTGCCATGACGTTCAGCATATGGTCTTATTTCTCTGGCGATTGATCGCATGAATCAACATTGTTAAGAAAGTACAGAAAACGTACAATAAATAAATAGACAAACAAATAAATAGAAAACGTTCTTGAAACACACAAAAGGCTGGCAATGCGTACAGACTAAAGGCCTGTTAACAATGTCCTCATATATGCACCCCAACACACTGACTGCGAATGCAACTCATCTTCTCAAGTGGTACAGTTCAATTTAACACCAGAGCTGTGTTTTGTCAAATGAGTCCAGCATGTAAATGAACTAGTACTGTCAAATCAATGAGTCGCATTTAACGCAAGATTGAGTTTTATATATATACACAGTAATACCTCAAGATACGAGCGTCTCTACATACGAGTATTCCAAGATACGAGCAAGCCTTCGGGCGTATTTTGCTTCTAGATAAGAGTAAATATTCGAGATACGAGCACGCGTACTGATGCCGATGCCGACGCGCGTTCACTTCACGCGTTCGCTGACTTCTGAAAGCAGCGCTCGTTAGTAGATGATTTTCTCTCTGTTTTGTGAGACGATGGAACATATGCAGGTGTTGCAAGAACTCAGCAGTGGTGAGGAGGAGGAGAAGGGTGAACCGGAGGAAAACATCTACAAGTAAAAATAAGGAAGTGACGGCTATGTGGCAGAAGGTTTCTGATTTCATTGAAAAGAAACACCCTGATAAAACGTCTACTGGTCGTGCTTTGGCGCTTTTTGACGACATGTGCCTTACTCATTTTGAGTGGGAGACTCAAATCTCCCTCTATAGGCATTTCGTTAAATGGTCTGCTCTAACTTTATACAGTTGATATAAAATATTTTACTACAGTATTTGGTTCAGAATCTTTTATTTTCCTTTAAAATTGGGTGCATCTTATGTTCCGGAGCGTCTTATAGGGCAAAAAATACGGTAAATACGCAAGCCAAGTTCAATTAAGTTTAAAACATGTTTTTTCCATTGTTACAGATATATATATATATACACATACTGTATTTACTGTATACACACATACATTATATAACCACAAACATTTATGTTAGATTCGGTTCATTGATTTGACAGCAGTAAAATGAATGTAAGAAAATGTCACTTTGGATGGAAAAGTTATTTGCATATAATTTCGGTGCAAAATTTTGGATGACTGTCATTTTCTGGTTGCATTGCTCTGGGTGAGAACAGGCCTCAAGTTTATGATCTAACGTTTGTAAAACCTGCAAATGAACAAGTGAAATTTTGGCAGAGGACATTACACTTTATAAAGACATTTGGACATTATTACAAACAATCAATTGTTGGGGGAAGAATAGGAATATAAAAAGAGTTATGAGAGGAGCTGTTAGTCTGTTAACATCAACATTATAAATCAGACAAAATAAACAAGTAGAGTGGATCACGTTGCTTACCTCTTTGGATAAACGAGTAAATACATCCCCACCCCTGAGAAAATCCAAAATTAAATAGAGTTTCCCTTCTGTCTGAAAGGCTGAAAGTAAGTGGGGGAGAGAAAAAAGAAAATATCATGAAAAAAATAGAGCAAACCAAACTTTTTCAATCTGTTCATTTGAGGCGATATTATGGTTTATAATGTTGAAGAGTTATTTCATGCACATTGCTCACTACACATAAGGTATCCACCACTATAACTGTATTTATAACTGCCATCTGTATCTCACAGCTTTAAAAGAGGACCCTTCATGTTATCAATTAGCATTTTAATGATGTCAACGGTCCATAACATTTATGTTTATAAAAGAAAATATTCACACAGATAAGTTGAAGCTTTCTACATCAAGCATACAGTCTGGAATGTGTAGCATTTTTTTCCAACTACTCCCACCAAAATTGGCTCAAATGATCAATTGGACAGGGCTGACCAAACCAAAGTGAGGTCGATCCAAATAAAGTTTGGTCTACTACCTTTTTCTTTTATACTTTAGAAATGATTGTCCTTTGTGTGGATTCAGAAAACAAAGTAATACCAACAAAGTACATTTCATGTGTGCGTTTCAAATTGAATAGAATTGCTCCGTTACACTAAATGAAACAAAACTAGATCTGGTCAAACATGTTGGGATCTAAAACAAGTCATCCGAGTCTTACCATAGTGCAACTTCACAATGAAAGGATGATTGACCTCCACCAAAATATCTCTCTCCATTTTAGTGCGAACTCTGTCCCTCACTGTAACTCAAAATACAGAAACAAATGATGAATAAACATGAGTACACCATCACAGAAATGTGTTACACTAACGAAGACAATCCCTGACCTTTTAAAGATGCCTTTTTGAGCACCTTCATTGCATAAAGCTGACCGGCATCCGGACCCAATAACTTCCGCACCAAAAACACCTGAGGACAGGACAGTTCACAGATCACCTTCCAGTTTACACAGACACAAGAAAGTAGTTACAATTTTGCTAAACAGCATACATGATAACAGAACTTGATTGTTCTGATTGAACTTGATGCTTCAAAAAGTTCATAAAGAGACTGTAAAGTTCAATCGTGCCGCTTAACACATGATAATGAACCTCATTGGTTCTTGAAATTCTCAAACGCACCAAGAATGAAAACAAGAACCTCATGCTTGAGCTTCTGTTAACCACAACTGATGTGCAAGTCAATGAATATTTATGTGAACAAAAGCCAAAATTCAACCCGTTGTATGATCGTGTCCCTCTAGAAATTTGGATTAAACCCCTTTATTCATATGGATTTGTTGTGCGATCTCTTTGTAAACTGTTTGAAGTTGCATAGCGGTCAGTGGAGGGACAGACAGAGCTCAGATTTCATTAAAAAGGACTTCATTTGTGTTCTCAAGATAAACAAAAGCCTTACAGGTTTGGAAGGAAAGAGGATGAGTAAATTATGACAACTTTCATTTTCGCGTGAACTACCGCTTTAAATACATAGTTCCATCTCATATTCACATAAATGTCACGCAAATTAGAGTTCTTCTATTTATGGAAACTTTTGACACTGTAGATAATATGAGAACTATTTTCCATAATCCATTATCAATGTCAAAGTTAATTTGTTTTTGAGTAACCAAGTAATTCAAATTCCCACCAGTCATTTCAATAGGTTTAACTATAGTTATAAAATATGTACCTTCAAAACTTTTTTTTCAGTATAGTTTTAGGGTGAAATATGAAGCAGCTTTCATGAGATTCACAGACAGAAGAATGCATACCTCATCATATAAACGAATCCACACATCAAGGTCATAAATGAAAAGTGTGATCCTGCATGTGTTTATATCTTTGGTGCATAGAGTTGCACTGGAAAGTATTTATTTAATGCATTTTAATTTTAATAATCTTGATTTTATCACTATTTTCCAGGATCAAAATGATTCAGGAGTAAAAATCTTATGGCAGACGGAAGGGTTGATTTACAATTGAAAAGCCTGAACGCAATGCATCAGACTGCATTCAATGCTCTGAATATGTAATATATTCACTATTTCCTTCTCTCAACATGTTTAGCAATCGGTCTCAGTTTGTTTTGCTTACTTGAGTATTAATAACTGAAATCCACTCATCCAGATCACATTCATTTGATACCCACTTGATTTAATTTACACCGATTAGAGCAGCATTAATGTGGTCTGTTTTCACAACAATAGAAAACTTCTCCTTCCCAAGCAATTCAAATCCAAGTAATTTGGAATTCAATGTTGGAAACCTCATCCCAACTATACAGCATCCTAGTGGTAGTTTAATGGCTTGGGGCGGTCCTGCACTCTCCTTCACCTCTCGGGCGTCAGCACACGGGTCATGGCAGGGATACTGATACTGTATTAGCATTACTGTGAAGGCGGATCTGTGCAGGAATGATCCATACAGTGACATAATGGACATCATAGAGAACGACTCCGAGGTAAAGAAGGTTTAGGCTCTGAAACTCACACAGCGTGAGGTAATTAGGCCTGCAGTGGTACACACATCCACACCGACCCAAACAGATACAGGACTATTGGTAAAACTACACAACGACAAATTATTCATTATCTTGGTATGCGTTGAAAAAAATAGAATATTTGGAGCACAACATTTCTCAGACAAAGCACAGGCGCGACTATTCCTCCACTGGCTCATCTGAAGCAGAAATCCTTGGACCAGGGGTGGGGAAACTCCACAGGACAGCTCAGATCCTGAGAAAACACACCCCGGAAGCAGCTAATCAAGGTTTTAAGGATTACTAGTAAACTCCAGGCAGGTGTGATGGATTAGGGTTGGAGCTGAATCCTGCAGACAGCGGACCGGACTTGAGTTTGCCTGATGCTCACAGGGATCATTCAGACAGAGAGAGAGAGAGAGGTGCTTAACTGAAGCACTGACAGAATAAGATCTTCACTCAGAATATAGATAAAGCGCCCATACTTTACTGTGCTGTGGGTGCAAGCCCAAATATGTGTGTTCTAATAAGCAGAGACACAGCAACCAATTTCCACATTCCCATGAGGTTAACAGACTGACCAGGTTTGCCGATTAAATCAGCACCAATAACCTGCTGGAATAATCCGTTATCTGCAAAAGTCCATACCAATGGTTTTACCCGTTGCATCCACTGGTGGAGCGGCTGAGAGCGGTCTGCTGTAATCATACAGTACGAGAGTGGAAGGCATGAGGCTGCTCGTCGCACAGAGCGGGACACTTCACATGCCGATTTAAAACAGTGTGTTTGTCGTCGAGGCTGAGAGGGAGGTAACGTTAGTAGAACCTCAAGCGGTTAAAACAATGTGACAAAAACACACACAAGCCCAACCCAAACCTTTAGCATCACCATTGTTACCTTCCAGTTGGGTGCGTTAGTGCATTCATAATGCAGCGAAGTATCATTTAAAGCTAGTGAAAGTGTATGAACCATAACAAATCTGAAATTTCTGTTTTTTGTTATCATCACTGCAATACATATTTTGATCATTTTATCATATGGATAAATATATTATATACACACACACATTTAAGACATTTTTTTCTTGATTACGCATATTTGGATCGAATTGTGTAGATATTTAAAGATGGTCATCTTTTAGATTTATATGAAATGGCTAAACTTTACAATAAATCTGTAAAATTAAGGTTAATAAAATAATTGTTCATTGTTAAAAATCAAAATTTACTACCTGTACATATTTACATTTTAATGTTGTTAACGCTCTTAACATTAATACACTATGAATTGATCAAGTGCATGATTAATATAAATACTTTATGCTTAAAAAGTATAAAAAGTACTTTATATATTCAAATATATGCATATTGTTCATATTCATGTCATATTCAGTAGAGTTTTGTAATGAAGTTGTTTTCATTCAATATTCATTTTACAACCTATCGGTTGGTTAATCATTTATCGGCCAACCTGGTTATCATTCACTATCAAACTCTAAATGAGACAAAAACTGCTCTGAAAAAAAATTATATTAAAATGTATGCATGACAGTTGATTTTTGCTTAGTGATAATAAAACATTTAAAACCGGAGATTTGATGTTGAGAAAAATATATGAAACTTAGTCTTGTACCTGAAAATACCACTTTATTTACTGTTTAATTCAGACAATTTGTCATGTTCAAACGAGTTTTGTTCAGATGGTCATACAGGGGTCATAATGAAACTGCTAGTGTCCTACGGTTATTTTAGTGATTATGTCATGTAGTTTAGTCAGAGGGATCACATAGTGAAGTCATGTGCAAATTTGCACCGTACAGCTTTACAGCCATTGCATTTACAAAATAAATCCATTTCAATACTGATTCTTTATTGTCCTTGTTGCACCGAAACACTAACGAACCATGAATTTAGTGAACCGGTGCAGCCCTACCACGAACAAATCAAGTAAAGGAATCAGAGACCTTCCCGAAGGAGCCTTGTCCCAAAACCTTGAGCAGCTCAAACTGGCTGGGATCGGCCTTCTCGCAGCCCTCCTTCACATGATGAGTGATGGGAATCTCTTTATAAGCCCCCTCATCCTGCACACACAAACAAAACAAATGCAAAACCACTCTAGATTATTCACTTCAATTGTGTGACGCTGCACAATATGGATTACTATGATTTATTATAATAATACATTTTATTTTAGGCACCTTTCAAATCACACAAGGTCACCATACATCAAGAAGAAATAGCAACAACAACATTAAAATAATAAAAACAGTAAATAACAATGCCAATAAACCACAAATAAGTAGAAAACAGCAAATACAATGATGATGTATTTGGTACATTACTTAAAAACTGACATGGATATTTTCAAAAGCAACTGAATCTATTGATTTTATATCAATGTATCTTGTTTAAGATTGTGGCTTAAGTGTCCACTGTATATGAGTCACAATTCAACTAGAAAAATAACAAATAACTCATGCACCTTTGCTGCAATAACAATTGTACATAAAATAAAAATATATCATAAAAAAACATTGCGTTTGATTATTTAATATCTGTCCCTGAATACTGTAAGACTCGCGTGAATAACAAAGCACTGTTTATTTCATCTGTGTCTTTGCTCTAGTGTATCATTCACACTTGTAATTTGTTCATTATTTTCTATGTTAATTTAAAATCACCCCAATAATTCTAGAATGATTATTTCTTTCCAAATGCTATTTAAGTCTTCTGGTGTCGGTTTTTTCCAATATCGTGCAGCCCTATATCTATAGATTCTGGTTTAATATATCACCGCACCCCTAAAATTAAATATAACTTCACTATAGCAATGTTAGACTTAAAACAAGCTATTTTTTGTACTTACCCCATCAGGACAGTGATTCAGATTTTTCCTTAACCTGAAAAAATGTTCACTACCCACACATACATTATTCATGTATGCGTTATTTACTCTTTTTAAATTAAATAGACAAATATCATTTAATATCAGCCCTCTGTTCTCTAAGGGTCCCACACTGTTGGAACGTAGAGCGCTTCTGAGAGGTTCACAGGCACTTTACTCACACAGTGTGTGTAGGACTCCTCCTCCATTGGCTCATCCATGATCTGATGCCCATTAACCTGAAATCAAAAACATAAACGTCACATGGTTTTCACAATACAGCGGCATGAAACCATAATCTTTCATTCACACCAAACTAGGGCTGCTACTAACACTTATTTCTTTCAATTAGTTGATACTCTAACATGCATTGCTGCCCCAACGAGGAGACACTCCACAACATCCTTATTACGATCATGGGAGACGAACCTGCAAACCAGTATCACAGTGAGGACTCGGGGTGGAAATCAAAAATTGACTCCATTTCTGAAATTGTATAGTTTGTATTAGTTCCTGTGTGCATGTGATTTTAAGGGGTTTTCAACAGAAAAATGTGATGCGTTTTAGCCGTTCAATTACAAGACAACAGCGTTTTGGGGGCCTAAAGATGCAAACGAGAAAAGTTTCACAGTGCAAGATTTAGAAAAATAAACCATTAGTGTCTCCATGTAAACCACAAAAACTGTGATATAATGAGCATGTGGATCTCATATTTAGTCTATTGATATGCGCTTGAACGGACATATACAACAAAAACGGTCACAATGTTCTTGTAAACAGTTGATTTTGTCTTAAACGTTGAGAGAGAAAATGCATATGTATCAGTATATTGAATCTGTGCATTCGATCTTAAAGTGACAGCAGCCTAATAAACCTACTGCTCAGATATCAGTCATTAATGTTCATTAAACAAAAAAAAGTCTTTAATAAGGATTAAACTATACTTTATTTAAATACTATGCAGTGTTTCACATTTGGTTTAAATTTCTGTACCCGAATACTAAACCTATTTTTCCATTTGCATTTTGTTCTGTTGTATTTATTTGTGCTATTCCTAATTTGCCAATTTGTTATTATTTTAATACTGAGTGTTTACTTGTCTTTAATAATGTTTGAAATTTATATTAGTTAGGCTAGTTGTTTTTGCTGTGGTATTTCAGTTAAACAGATAGCGAATGCATCCATGTTGGCTATGCTGTACATTACTTGCAAAACAAAGATTAAATTATAAAACAGTATAAAATTATAAAACAGATTAAACAGTATAATCTAAACCAAAAACAAACGATTGCTTACCATTTTGAAGTGGAAGTAAAAACGAATTAAAATATTCATGATAATGTTATTCAGTGCATAGGTATTTTTCTGAACTTTATTTGATCTAACAGCGAATATTTAAGGTTGGTTCGGCCCGATCATGGAAACGTGCGTTAAGATATTGGCATCAGTCCTTAACGACGCATTACTCGACCACCAGTCAAAATAAAATGACTCACGGCAGAAACTGGCATATATTAACAGAACAAACAGTGTCACAAAACATGAAATCCTGTGTCTGGAAGCTGGATATTTCAATCTGCTTCCATCCTTCAATGATAATGAGAAAAAAGTAATCAACACAATCGTACACTGTAACTGCTGCTGACAGACTTAAACATGTAACCTACAGCACTTTATACAATACATTATCAAAGCAGCTGTACGGTAATAAACAGGAAAAAAATAAAATAAATCACAAAATCAAGGTTGCAAACTTCAAATACTGTTGTAAAGCCGTTCCAAAAAAGACAATATAGGCCTGGTTTCACAAAGAGGGCTTAGATTAAGCCAGGATTAGGACATAGTTCAATTAGGACATTTAAGTAGCTTTTATAAACATGGCTGAGAAAAAAAACATTACTGGGTGCAGCTCAAACATGCATTATTTTCTGGGACTATAGGCTTAAACCTCATCTTTGTTACAGGTGATGATCATTACTCAGATCAGTTCAGTGTTGATTTATAAATTTCAATACCTTTGAAAATAAAAAATTAAAACTAGCTCAAGCTCATGCAGAAGACAATAGTGTTCAATGAAGTCAGTTCATTCTTGATTCAATTCAGATCAATAATCGAGTCGATGTTGCAAATATCGTTAACTATTAAACGAAGTTTCTTAAGCTATAAGACGGCACTTATCAGACGTTACGTTACGCCTGTTTCACACGTACTCTGTGCGCAGTGTGTGTATCTTTCCACAGCAATGTTAAGTGTCACAAAATGCAGTTTCTGCACCGACTCTATTTCTGCTGAATTAAAGCCACAGCGCATGGTCCGCGGTCAAAATGTACACAGACTGACATGAAAATCTAGTAATCTCACCATAAACGCATTTAATTCAATTACACAACCATTTTTCAGTCATCTTTTCACTTTTAGCCCAGGATAAAGCAAAGAAAAAGCAAAACACTTAGTATGAGTAGCATCAATAATATGGTCAAAATTAAAAAAATATATAGTGAAATAACTGCACGGTTATTGTTATATTATGAGTGAGTGAGGGCCTTGCATCTCTGCAGGAAGTGATAATCACGTGACAGGCTGGCGGTTCGAGAACTACACAGAACAAGACGAACTGAGAAATGCTATAGAAAATAGAAGAGAGTCGACTGTTTCTGTCAACTGTACGTTTTAATTTAATATTAACATAAGAAAGGTACTTGTGTGAGCAAATTCATAAATAAATCTGTATAGAAGTAATGCATAGAATAATAGGCTACGTTGAATAAGTCTATGAAAGACTGTAACTGCGTTCAAAGAGAATTGCAGTTGCTAAAACTTTTGGATGTACAGTGGAACCCACTTATCTCGAGCGTTATGTTATGTGGACGTTTTTGAAGTGGAACCGCCAAATTCCCTATTCTGCATATTCTTATCGGTTATGTCGCTGAACCCTGATATCTCGAGCACAAAAGAGGGACAAAGTCGGCACTTTACATCAGTTATCTTGATCCCCGAGCCTAATGATTGCACTGAGTTCACTGCGCATGTGTTGAGTTCTGTATAGTCGCTCACTCCAATGACGCTTCACTCACTCTTGCGGTGCAGTGCCGTGCAGCCGAAAAAATAAAAACTTCTACTAATAGGCGCGTGCAATACTTCTCAGAACTGTGTCAGAGTGAAATGACTGTGTTATGAGTGAATGTATTTGTGACAATGTTTACACTGTGAACGAATTTTGGTGAATATAATTAAAGGTTTGTATCGAGAATCGAAGGTGGTTTTTATCGTATACTGGTAAATCTTGCACCGGCTGTCAGAGTGGTTGACGACTGCCCAGATTGCAAGCTTTATAGATGGGTTTCACACTCTTCTCAAACATGTAAAGAGCGCAAGTACAAACCAGGAAAAAGAAAACACTCTGACAAACATCACAAATAAAAGAAGGAAAATAGAAACAGTAGATTATGCTATATAACAGCCAGCGGTAGAGCGGCCATCTCTCTCCTCACTCAAAAACACTCTCCTCCCCGCACGCGCTCACACCAGAACAGCACACTCATACCAGAAGAGCGCGCACAACTACAATACAAGCCGTCTTAAAGGTATATTCCCAACATAAACAAAATAGCCGTTACAATCTCTGCTGTTAGTTGGTGCACATATGCCTTTTGTTGTTAGCAAACATATACAGTGTTTGTACATTCTAATAGCATGCCAATTGCTTCATCAAACTAATCGCCATATTGGCATATCTCGATCCTCGGTTATATCGACACTGTTTTAAAACCCTTGAGGCCGTCGACATAACCGGGTTCCACTGTAATATGAGAAATAATGAATAAATGTTTGTGCATAAAGCGGATCAGTTGTGCAAACATACTGCAAAAACAGGAGCAAGACTTTCACACTGTCCGTCATTTTAACTGATATTTATTCACAGACTTACCAGACGAGCTATGCATTTATTTGTATTATGAAAAGAAAGTTGAACAAAGACTGTGCGTCACTTTTCAGTTTTCATCATGGGAACGCAATCATCATGTAACAATGTTACAGAACTAAATAAAATGTAAAATAAATAAATAAAATATGCTGAAAAGAAATCTGTATCATGTCTCTCAAACAATCACTCAAACAGTGTTGCAAATGTCACGTAACATTATACCCCGGAAAAGCCATTCATTGACCATAAACCTGATAGCTAGCAAGAAAAGTTATTCTGGAGAAAAGCACTAAATAGGCTTATACGGAGCAATTACAAAATTATTATTTTAACTGTTCTTTAATAAAGTAGGTATGTTTGAATGAATTCATCAGGTTATGACAGACCTTTTAAGACCAAATGAACTAGATTAGTCAAATCAACTTATATAATAAATGTGGTTCAGAAAACAATATTTCGGGTTCATTTATTTTATTTTCATTGAACTCAAAATTAATGGCAAGAACGCAAATGAAAATTAAACCAACAATATTTTTTACCGCACATATTCACAATAATACGCAATATCTTTTTTGTGTCATTTAATATTATATATCATAATATATTTAATGTATGCGTTTTAATCTGTCAGGTTTTTATGAGACTAAATTTAAAACAAAACGAACTGGATTAGAAACTTAATTACGGTATGTATGCATCAGTATAAAATCTTTATTATTATAAAATTAACTTTGGATTGGATTTATGTAATGTTCACGTTCCTACTGAAACATTAGTCTATTCCTAAGTGCACACTTATAATAATTAATATTTACGCATAGAAAATCTCTTCAACAGCCAAATTATGGAATAACATACAAATATAGAGACAAAAAACAGGCATATATTTAGAGAAGGATGGACAGATGCATAAGCGACGGATGAAAGTATGATAAGGCACATCTTTAGGTGATGCGAGCGCTGATTGATGTTGACAGCTCGAGCTCCAGAGGATCCTGTGCGCATGCGCGCGCCTCAGCCATGAGTCATAAGGTGAATCCGATCAACAAGCGCAGGCTAATCATCATTATCAACATCAGCGACTTGTTACATTCACACGCTCGTGTTTTACACACTTCAGAAACATTGTGTTATTGACAGCAGCGCCGTATGAGTTAATGCTGTGCAGGAATCACGAGTAGCATCGTTATAACATGCTAACAGCTCGAGCTAGCGCTGTCGTCACGCGAGTCTCCACACTGCGCGCGGGCGCACACACATCACTAAAAACACACAAAGCTATCATTAACATCGCCGATTCTCAATACTAATCAATTAATGCTGTCATATGTGGCATACCTCGCTGCTGACGCTCTGCACCTCCATTTTGAGCGAGGACTCCTGCGCGGGGCCAAAAGATATCATGTGGTTGAACTAGAGGCTTATTCCTTGAGGCATTTCTCCGTCGTGTGTGACCATTAAATGCGCACGAAAATCAAGTGACGCGGACGATTTGCAGGACCATACAAACCTCGCAGGCCGCTCCACTCGCTTATTCCCACAAATATGGCCGTCTGCGTCCGCGCGAGCTGGCGACGGCAGCGCTGACGTCACTGTGACGCAACCCGGCGGAGGATTTCCCCACCGAAGCAGCAGCTTTCCCTGAGGAACAGAGGAAATCATCTGGGAAGAGTTCTGTTCCCTCAGGACAGGGTCTCTGCCCCTCGTGAAATCTCATTTTGGAATGGAAAAATATATGGCACATGCAACGGAGTGCTTTTCCTCACAAATAAAGTAAAATAAATCTATTTTAAATTGATTCATAATGTTTACCCTGTCTGTTTATTAGAAAGAACTGATTTTGAAGCTAATTTCTTTTCTTTTTTGCCAGAATGACACTGAAACTATTCATTTGTTTTGGTTGTGCTGTTATACTCTGCAATGATGTTAGTTTATCTCATAAAAAGATAAATCAGTAAATCCCAAAACAGTTGTTTTGGGTTTTGTTGAAGTGAATCCAAATGCCTGCTTTATCACATCTAATTCTCTTCCTATGTAGTTATCCAAACCCAAATTACAAAAAACTACAAGAAAACAACGTTTTTCTTACAAGACATAAAAAAGGATTTGATTACATTTTCATCTCTTAACAAAACAAGCACTCAAAACATGGACAATCAGTATGGCTCACAAACCTTTTACTTTAATGTGTACATTTCTTTTAATTTAAGTAATACCTTTCTCTATTTTTATCCTTTCTCTTCATTCTCATTTATTTTTAGTGACTAGTTCTGTTTCTGTTTTGAGCTATGGTGTTGGTGAAATGTTTTTCTTAAACTATTCTTTAAATTGTTGTTATTTATAATACTCATGGTTGTGTTCAGTTATGTAAAGTTGAGGTATTGTTGTGTACCATTTTTTTGTATCAGTTGTTCACATGAAACATAAAAAAGGCTAAACCCCATTTAAACAACATCCCAAAATAAGCTAGACTCGGAGATGAACATGCAAAGGAAGAAGGACGTATTTTTGACAATGCACATAGTTAAAGTTTCCATGCAATCAAAATTGAATTTCTTTTGGGCTTTTAGAACGAATACTTAGCTCCAAAATGATGACAAAATTCACACTTGGAAGATATAAGCATTCAAAATTCACACTCTCTACTTTCTGCCAAAATGAATCAATGATTTTGATGACGTCATTCTTCTTCTCATCACATTTTGTGGCCAATCAAATGCTCTCTCGAAGCTAGAGCATCCCGTCCCCTGCTCTATAAATAGATGCTGATGCTGCAGCTAAAATCAGTCACTTATTCACACAATTACCATTTTCTACAAGGGGAATGGCACCTAGAGCACTACAGGCCTATAGAGGATAGGGAATGATTCACACCGTGTAAATATTCTTTCCTTTGGGAGAATGAAGAAGTCTGGTTTCACAGAGTCTGTTCCAGTCCAGACACATCTAAATAATTCAAATGTGCCTAAACCAATGAAACAAAACTAAGCGTGCACTATATATATCACATAGCAGAACTTACTGATCCCATAGTATCCCACTCTCAAATGCTCAATAATAAAGGAATAGAATGGCAAGGTAATTTGATTTCACATGACAATTCTAACAAACGCACAAAACTAAAAACTGAAAATAAACAAAAACAAAACAAGCATAACAAAAATCGCAACGTGCACAGTCACAGCTCCTTATATATGACTGACAGAAGAGACAAACCAATCAGCACGTCATGTGTAAAAATGGAGAGTGAAAAAGAACAGCATGGAAGAAAGACAAATTGTAAAGAACAAGCATCGTATAATGACGTGACATTACCTGGAACGAATTGCAACATTCAATAAAATCAATAAAATAGTGTGTGGCATTTGAATGCATTACAGGTAATCCAATAATATCAGAAACCAATGAAAAATGCACAAACAAATAGTGATAAAAATGGCAAAATGTTTTCTGTAATTCTAATATTTCATAACAATAAAAACATGTTTTCATCCAATAAAAACATCACGCACCGAAATAATATAGCCTACTGTAGTTTCTTTTTAACAGACTTTGTTAATATAGCATTTTTACTACATTCTCCAATTGCGATTGCTGAGGAATATTTATGGTTGAAATAAATGCATTCGTCGAGTCATATCAATTATAGTTGTTACCATAATGATGTGCTATTGGATGATACAAAGAACAAACAACACTTATACTGACACTTAATCCCAATAAAGCTAAGGAAAGTTTGAATGTCAAATGAATGCTCATTTAGAGCATGTTCACAGAGTTGCTCTCTCAAAACTGTCTGTTTCAACTGTAGAATTGATTTAGTTGATTCAGACCGTTTTGCAAATGCGTTTGACCAATTCATAATTTAGAATATAATTAAAGTGTGAAAAATAAATTTTTGTAGTTCTGTTATACTATTTAACTTTAATTTGCTGTTAAACTGAAAATATGAAGCGAAGCAAAAAAAATCTTAAATATCCACAACACAAACAAAATTGTTAATCACTAAAGCAACAATAGACCCACATTACTATAGCAGCTATAGGCAGTTTCATCACCTCGTCTTCCACTAGATTAAGCTTAGTTTATACACAGACTGATTCAGAAGATCAGCATCAAAGATACACCTATATGAGCACTGAATGCATTAACTGCTCGATTGGTTCAGTGCTAGAGTTCCTGCTAGATCATGTTTCTTGGTGTATCGGTGGGTAGAAACCCATAGGTGGGCCGTTTCCTTTGAGTTGCTTTGAGGCTGAGGCCTGCAATTTGTGCCAGAGTTCCAGCTTGGGTCCTGGCTAATGTGCTTGAAGGTTTATTTGCAGCTCCCTTCAAGCCCCTTGAGACCAGAAACGTTTCTTAAAAACTGTGTTCCATCTTTTGGGCTGTGATCTTCATCTGATCTGGATATAGCCAGTAATGAGCACATCCGGTGTTGTGGGAAGTGTTCATGGATCTGGCAAACCTAATTTATGCAGCCTAACAATAATATTACATGATTTTAATTATAGAAATTGATCAATTAAATGGGCCAAATACTCTCCAAAGAGACATGTACCCGAAAGCTCTCCAGAAAGGCACGTCACTGAGTGTTCTCCACATCACTACTGTGGGCTACACACACAGCCTCCCCAGAGGCGTGTACCCTGGGTCCCCTGAGCCCACTCCTAAACTGTCCTAAGCCCCTCAGCCAGTTTCTGATCTGGCTCAAGTCCCTGATCCAGTCTGCAACCCAGGAGCTCTAACCAAGAAAATGTAGGAGTTCCAGGGTGTCTGGAGATCCAGGGAGACACATAAGGAAAGCATTTGAAGAGTTCCTAGTTTGTTGATAGCTCTGGCGATGCTTAGTCTAACCTTGCATTTGTTCTTGAGAGCTGGGGAGTAATAATGGGTTGGTGAACGAATGCATGGTCCACATGCACAAACAATGCATCAATATTTATGGCCAGGTTTTTTTTTTTTTTTTTAATTCTGAAGTGTGTGGGAAATGGTGTTGAGGTAAAGTCAAGCCAAATGAATCATATAGCGCTTTCACAATACTCATCATTTCAAAGCAGGTTTACAGAATACCTATAATGCTTTAGTTTAGTGCTTTACAACAGAGCAAGTATTTGAGCTACTATATAAAACCATGATATGAGTGAATGTCTGATTTATATCTTGCTATATTGCAAGTCAAGGGCAATAAGGCATTTAAATATTTGTAGGTTTAGTCACACCCTTGAGCTTTCAGAAATAATATAGTGTGTGCATCTGAAACATAAATGAGGTGCGTTGAGATGCATTTCTTCATCATAGAAACAAAAATAATTGTCAGTATGTGATCATGTTAAAGTACACATTTTTAAATATGCTAGGTTTACTATAAATTGTAAACACTGCCTTGTAATTTACTGTTGTTGTTCTGTTTGCTTTATTTTATTCTGTGGAAAGCTTGCTCACACTTAAACTAGATTACAAGACCAGGTCTTGACTTGCTTGATTTGCTTGAAATGTGTGGGAGTTTTATGTTTTGTGT
Source organism: Rhodeus uyekii (assembly GCA_037043235.1). Classification (NCBI taxonomy): domain Eukaryota; kingdom Metazoa; phylum Chordata; class Actinopteri; order Cypriniformes; family Acheilognathidae; genus Rhodeus; species Rhodeus uyekii. Next base: position 71,922 of record JAWRVZ010000627.1, read on the forward strand.
GCTTGCGTCAAAAGCCTGTGTTATATGAATGTAAAAAGTGCAAAACCATGTCTGACCTGTGTTTGGTGCCTTTTGCCTCATGATGGTGCTGTAGATTTAAAATCTTACACAATTATGGAATAGAAAACGCATAATAGTTTTTAAAACCAGTTTTAATATGAACCCATGCTCTTTTATGTTATTTTAATGGTATTGTTTGTTTTTTGCTGCTGTTGTAGTTTTTTTTAAGGGAGCTGCTCATTAATAAGCATTGGAGCAAAACAATATTATGTTATATTTGTGTCTAAAATTTTGTATTTTACATTTTTGCTTTTCCAGCACTTTCCTTTTTCTGTTATCTAGCTGTTTTCACAAATCAAGCTATACTTCCTCTGATGAGCTAAAATGGTCGAATTTGATAGCAGTCCTTGTTCAGCCATTCCTTTCTCCTCAACAAGAAACAGATGGAAAATCAAACATCCCACGAAGAACGGAAGCTGTCTTTTGCATGCCAAGCCTTCATTATCATTATGCTCTATCTGCAACCAATTTCAGTTAATGCAGTGTGCATTACGTACAGATGTTGCCAGGACAGAGCCACACATCCTCCTGCTTCCAAAAATCTTCTGTCCAATCAATTTATGATCAAAAGTCTCTGACCGATGCATGGTGAGCAGACCCTTTAAACGCATTGCTGCAGTCGAGTTCTCATCCTCTGGGACCAGTTGTTCAAAAGAATTTGAAAAAGAAAAGGATTCTGAAATCGATTTTAAATTATTTTATTTGAAGTGACAGAAACTGCACACAATAGCAAAAGGGGTGGACTCATTTTGGCTCCTACTATAAAGAAACCACTGAGGAGATCGACATGAGTCAATTGCAAAATAAGCCATGCCAAAATCCAATACTCAGGAAACACACTGAGTCTGAGAACTGCTGTCCGCACGCTGAGAGTGGCGTTTCTACAGAATATACAAATACATACTGCTCACTTTCCTGTCAATAACAAACTAAACACAATTTTTATTTATCATTATTATTATTATTATTATTATTATTATTTAAAAAGTCTGTCAGAATAAAACAAAAATATTAATGTGATTACCGTAATGATAAACAGAGATTGACTGGTCAAAAGTAGTTCAAATAAGTAACAATTCAAATAAAAACACTTCAAAGTAAATAGTACGCATGACCCACATGATACAATTTATTGTTGCTTTGAAAAACCAGGACGAATGACTGACTGATCCTGGATAGAAAAATCAATCAAATCTGAACGTTTGATCATTTAGAGCAGTGATAATTTCTTCTCCGCCTGATTTACAAACAAAATGCAACCATGCATTTAACAATAAATTAAAACTTATTTCAGCTTAAGTATGTCTATTTCACCAGTTTTTTTTTTTTTTTTGTATAGGTAAAGTTTAGAAAAGGCAGATGAGTTAGTGGAGAAGGGAATTGTTGTATACAATCTCTTCACAACTGCTCACTTTCAACAACCTCAAAAAAGATTAAATTGTCTAATATTACACATTTCATGTCTGATGATATACTGGTTAAGATCTTCTGATCTTCTGATCTATGAAAAGGTTGTTTCACCCATAAAGAAAATCTTCATTGGTAATGCTTCACCACTGTTCTTTTACAAGATTTGTCTACTTGATCTTGAAAGTCAAGTCATCTTTATTTTTAATATAGAGATTGTTTCAAAGCAGCTTTAAAGACATAACAGGAAAATAATGCAACAAAGTTTGTTTTGGCTAAACAGCAACTAGAAGAGCAGGCCAATCAATAATATTGATGAATATTAAGTGCTACGTGTCCCCAACTAAGCATTTCAGAGGCGACAGTGGCAAGAAACTCCATCAGGTGACAGAATGAATGAAGAACAGAATGGAGAATAAAAAAAACCTTGGGAGAAACCAGTCTCAGGGGACCAGTTCTCTTCTGGACAACAAACAAACAGTGCATGATTATTATATTGACAACAATTCAGGTCAGAAGTCAGAGTGAGATTGGGACACTCAAAATATTTAATCTAGTTTAATCTGTTGGAGATTCATGATCTTCACATGGGAGGGTCTAGTAGAATCACAGTCTCTGCAGAAACTTCAGGGCTGTATTGTGCCCGCTGACTGCGGTCATACTACGGTATCAGGTGTTAAGGGGAATGTTCCCGCTTCCGGCTGACCTAAATTATGCAGCCTAACAATCGTTTTACATGATTTTAATTAAACAATGTATAATATGTTATGTGTATGCCAGGTTGAAGAGATGTTTTTTTAGTGTGTCTGCTCCCCGAACAATGCAAGGAAAACTGTTCCAAAGACAGCAAAGAACTTGACCTGACTTTTACCAGTAAGGTCGAGAACTTTGATTATGTTTTCAATGTCACAACTGATAAGATGAAGTTCTTTAACTAGGGGAGGCCATCTACTTTGGACTTTGTGAATATTTTCCAGACATCAAACAAATAGTTGATAACATCAAATTGTTCATGGCAGTAAGATTATTCACAAATTATCAGAAAATTGCACAAATTTTAATTAATTTTAACATTCATTGTGTTCTTAAGTGACATGATATGGTGTTCTAGTTTTGTTTTTAGTAATATTGTTTTGTTTTTTATTTTCTTCTTTTCTTTTAAAAATAAATTAAATTAATATTGCATCCTTGAGTATTAATGGGGAAATTAAGTATTAAGTAAGTATTAAGAAAAGAACAAAATAAGTTAAATGTGGTGACACTTCAGGAAACTCATAGTGATCCAAATAATACTTATGATTGGGCTAGAGAATGGGGTGGTTTAATGGGAAGTCATAATACTTCATTTACTGGTGGAGAAGCTTCTTGCGAAATATTTTAACCCACATCTACAACACACAAGCTGAAGAAATAGTGAGTGCAAAAAAATAAAAGTAAAAGTAAGTGCAAACTATGAAAAGTGTGTTATTGTTTTTATTTGTGTGTACTGTCCAGTCTCTGCATTAGAGAGAAGTGTTTTTGTGTTCTGTTTTACAAAAATATGATCAAGAAGAATCAATGTGAGGTGATTTTAACTGCACTGAATCTAATTTAGATAGGAATCATGTAAAGCCTCATATGCTTTCTAGAAATCGATTGAGAGAACTTGTTAAGATGCATGAACTGTGTGATGTTTGGAGACGCCTATAGGGAACGCAAAAATAATATGCTTGAATTCTATTACCATTACAATATCATAAGGAGCTGTCACATACCTGTGAGCATTTTTTTTATGTGTGGTTTTTATCAATATTTTAAAAACTAAAACATGCTTATTGGCAATTCAACTTATTGCATTATTATAACACTTTAAAGAACTGTTTAATTTCTTTAGAAGAGGTTTTTCTTACTCTGTACAACAGTGGTGGGATAAGGATAAGAATTGAATTGAATTGAGAATTGAATTAAGCAGCTTTGTTCACAGTTTACTCAAAGCATCACTGCATCACATACATTAAGACAGAGTATCTTGGGGGCTAATATTTTAAAACTCCAAGAATTTGCAGAGTCTAATGACACAAGAGGGTTCTTAGATTTGCTCTTTAAAAAACACACACACACAAAAAACACAAAATTGACTGATCCACTTGGTTTCAAGACACAAGGGCCTTTGTCAGGTTGAGACAAAGTGTAGATCAAATTGATGCTTCATTAAAATTCTTTTCTAATTTGGAAGAAAATAATGGTCAAAGTAACTACTCTAAAATAGTGTTTTATGAAAATGTATATGAAAGTAAAGTTGCTGTAGAGCTAGAAAATAATGGAGAGATTTTCTTTGAAAACCTCTCTGAGCGAATTGCAACAAGCACTTTGAGGAATGTTGTCTGAAAAAACACTAGACATTGATGGTATACCAGTGGACTCAGCAATAGGAAAATAGAAAATCTCCCGTAGAAGTGTTGAAGAACAAGTCTGGAAAGGGGTAAACTGCCAAGAAAAGTAAATCTTGAAGACATAAAGAGTTGGTTCTTTGTTCTGCAGTAACTACAAGCTTTTATCAAAGGTTTTAGCTAACAGACTGGCTAATGTAACGGACAGTGTTTTCCAAAACATTGCTTTAATTTGTGATCTTATCAACGTCTCCAAGATGCTGAACCTAAATTGTGTCTTTTTTTTCATTAGGACAAGAAAAAGCTTTTTCAATATTTTTTATGAATCCATTGGAATCTAATTTTCCTACATTACCTGTTTAAAAAAAGTTGAGGTCTCAATAATTTTATTGGCTATTAGAAGACTGAACTTAACAAACTTTTTTTTTCTTCCCTGACTAAAGAAAGGACTTGTTGACAACAAAATGGTGACTCTTGGCTGTTTGCTGGAAGTAGCTGGATTTTATTTTTTAAAACAAGGTTCTAAAAAACATTTTTTTTAATTAATTTTCAAAACATTTTCTTTAATTTATTTTCACACTTTGATTTGTTTGAGTTGTTGCTTGAAGAGTGATTACTTAGAGACTCTTAAAAAAAGAAGAAGAAGAAAATAGCATATTTACAGCGTGAGCCAGCATGAATAAACTGCGATTCTTAAAACGGGGGGCTAATGTTTTACTTCCTTAAGTGTTTTACTGTCTGATGATACAGCTGTCCTGTTGGCAGATGGTTTGAATCCTCATGTTCCTACTCCCCCTTGTTGAAGCATTCAATTTTCTTCAGGGTGATGGCTGTCAGACAGAGCAGGAAGCAGTGAACATTGGTTCTGGTTGATCCAGTGGGGCATGTGTGTCCAATCAGTTCAGTAAAAGGCTTTCTCCAGCTTCCATCATTCACACACACAAACAGTCATCTGCTTAAGCCAGTGTTTCCTCACACATGTGACAATGCTTTTAATTTGTTTTTATTGCTTTTTGCAGCTGGCTCCATCACTTTACCACTTTCAAAGTCAACACTGTTATGCTGAACACATCCCTGCACCAAAGAGCTCATTCTACCCTCATGTTTCAACCTTACATGCTCCAAGACAAAGACATTTTCAGACATGCTCATTTAAGAGTTTATGCATAAAAATTGGACTTTACTTTGGTTAATGAACTTACGAAGTCAGTAGGAAGTCTTTTCATATGCCAATGGTGTCAGAATCATGGAACCTGTTGTGGAACAGCCAACACAAAGACAAACAGAGCATTTTTGATGAGAAGATGGTCTCTGTTCAGAAATAATCTAATTGCATTTTGCATATCAAATCTTGAAAATGAGTTGTTCAAAAGAAGGAAAAAGTGTAATGAAATTTGATTTGATTATGTAATTTTGATATGGATCAAACCTTTAGTATATGTTGTTCGAAATATTTTGCACTTGATTTGCTATCAGTATTACAAACAGTAAATGTAAAGTAAAAAATATTTTTGTCGCAAAAAAATATCCCCTAAACAGCTGACAATATCCAACAAATTCTAATCTATTTCATTTGAACTGCTTACTTGTATCACTTCATATTAATAGCAACATACCGTAGTAAGGTTTTAGACAAGGTTGTGAGGGATGGATGCTAAATCACTTAATTTTCATGCATTTGAATTTCTACTGAGAATGCCTCTGAGAATCTTTGCATTCACTCTCTAAACTTTTGGGTTCTTTGTGAGTTTCTTCAGAGAACACATAATTTTACAAGAATACTATATAAGCTATACAAGAATATTTCAATAAGCATTGAAATATATACGTATATATTTTCTCCAATTATTCTCTTATCTCTTATTTCACCATGTCCCTTTATGGTCTTTGTAAGGGTCTAACTGTTTAATGGAAATTGAAAATAGAAGGGCTTGTTTGTATTGTGCGGTCGTCAAATAAAAACCTCCAAATCGACTGTTCTCTATTCTACCTCTTGATTTTTACTTAGTTAGTAGCTTACATTGTAGTATGTGATCCAGATCAGTGTGATCCAACCCAATTTTACGAAATATAAATAATTCTGAACCAAATTAAACAAAGTGTTTTATTTCCGCCTAAGGAAGCAGGTGGTAAGGGAGTGGAAATCAAAATAGCTGCGTTTGGATGACAATTTGTGCAAAGATTTTTAATCATCATTTACAAATAATTCTGAACCAGATTAAACTTTTTGAACAAATTGGGCCTGTTTTGTTTATTGCCTGCTCTAATATATGATTGTCCTATTTGTGTGATAGTCTATTGTCATTGGTTGTATTGCTAGAAGACACATGAACACGAAGATGAAAGTAAGGCGGTCTTTAATAAAGTCCCATAAAGAGTGTAGTCTATAACATCCAAACATTGCTGAGTACCGTCCAAGGTGAACAAAAACAATGGGAACTTAAATGCACAAGCAAACAAGGACAATCAATCACACACACCTGAACGAATGACAATCCAAAGAAGTGACCATGACAACAAACTGGCAAACAATGCAAAAGAAAACAAGCTTTGACATTATGGCAGATGAATGAAGGAGAAGGCTCAGGTGAAGGATCAAACAGAAAGTCTAGGGTGGTGCAGGTGGTGTGATCCAGGGAATGACCTTGAACAGGGTCAGGCAGGTAATGACCCAGGACACTGCCAAGATTGCGACCCATGGTGGCATCGCATGAGGGAGGAGCCATACTGAATGATGCTATGGGGCCTGCATGGCGACGATTGGAGGGATTGATGGTGATGGAGTTGGACCCCACAGCGCAGATGGAGAGCCAAGGAGATGAAGTGAAAAAGGCCCAGGCAACTGCGATGGAGGGACACTTTCCAGGTGAAGGTGGATTCCAGCAGGCCCGAGGTGTAACTGCACCACTGAGGGAAGGAAATTAGAGATAAATGAAGGATGGTGATGACTTGGTAGCAGGAGTGGGTGAGGACTGAGGAGGTGAATGGAGAACAGGATCCCTTAAGGACCCTCCCCGGACAACTGTGTTCTTGTGATGGTGTTCAGGCTAGTGGGAAGGTTGTCTGATGGGCCAGGTCGAGAAACTCCTCTAAGTTTTCCTCAAGGGAGCGTTCTACCTGCTCAAGGCACAGGAGGCAAACGTCTCGGGTTACGTATGTAACCCTGGTTCCCTGAAGGGGAACGAGACGCTGCGTCAGAAAACGCTAGGGGAAACCCTTGACGTCAGTCACGTGAAGATGTGTACAACCAATGAGAGAATTACGCGTGTGAATGCAAGTCGCGGGAAGTGACGTCATGAACAGAGCATAAAAGCGCACCGGAACCCGGAAGTGACAGCAAAAGAGTGTCTGAAGCGGGCCCGGAGGCGCAAGGAGCTGAGGCGAAAGACGCAGCGTCTCGTTCCCCTTCAGGGAACCAGGGTTACATACGTAACCCGAGACGTTCCCTTTCATGGGAACTTCGAGCTGCGTCAGAAAACGCTAGGGGAACGTTATACCAACGTCACCTCAGCGACGCCGGCCTACGGATGTGTCTCAGCTCACTGAGAGAGCACCCTCGTTCCCGGAGCGGAATCGAGATCCAATTGATAGAATCTCATAAATGTGTGCAGTGAGGACCAGCCAGCCGCAGCACAAACATCAGCAAGGGAAACTCCTGAGAGAAACGCCTTGGAGGTCGCCACGCTCCTAGTAGAGTGGGCCCGGACCCTCAGGGGAGAAGCATGTCCGGCCGACTCATAAGCCAGACAGATAGCCTCGACTATCCATCGGCTTAGGGTTTGTTTGGAAGCTGGAGCCCCCTCAGGGGCCCCAAAACAAAGGAACAGTTGGTTTGACTTACGCCAGGTAGCAGTCCTGAGGACGTAAGCGTCCAGTACTCGTACTGGACAGACCTTGTTCTTTCGCTCCTGCTCATGATCGTCAAAGGGGGGAGGACAGAAGGCCTGTAGCATGATAGACCGAGCCACGTTCGTGAGAACCTTAGGGACATAGCCTGACCTCGGGTGAAGAAAAACCTTCGTCATCCCGGGCGCAAACTCGAGGCAAGATGGAACCACCGAGAGAGCTTGAAGATCCCCAACCCTCTTTAGCGAGGTGATAGCCAGCAAAAGAAGGGTCTTTAGGGAGAGGAGTTTAATAGGAAGCTCCTCTAATGGTTCAAAGGGTGCCTGGGACAGGCCTTGGAGTACCAAAGACAAGTCCCAGGCAGGAACCCTGGTCTGTGTCACACGTCTCAGCCTTAGAGTGCCACGAAGGAAACGAGAGACTAGGGGGTCCCTGCCCAAGGACACCCCACCCAGAGGTATGTGGCAAGCCGCTATGGCAGCCACATAAACCTTCAAGGTAGAGGGGGACAACCCTGTCGCAAACTTCTCCTGCAGGAACTCCAGCACTTTGCCAACGGGACAGGTTACTGGGTTTAACTGCCTTACGCTACACCAAGCAGAGAAGAGTTTCCACTTTAGAGCGTAGAGTTTCCTCGTGGAGGGAGCTCTGGACTGAAGGATGGTCTCTACAACCTCGGCTGTGAGACCAGTTTCGAAGAACTGGATCCCCTCAGGGGCCAGACCTTCAGCTTCAGAAGTTCTGGGCGGGGGTGAAGAACACAACCCTCCGCCTGGGACAGAAGATCCCCCCTGACCGGAATCTCCCAGGGGACTCCGTCTAGGAGGGATACCAGGTCCGAGAACCAGATCCTGCTGGGCCAAAAGGGGGCCACCAGCGTGAGACGGACCCTGTCCCGACGAACTTTGGCCAGAACTCCCGGGAGCAGAACAATCGGGGGAAAAGCGTACAAGTGTAGCCTCGGCCACACCTGCATCATGGCATCCCGCCCCAGCGGCGCTGGGTACGTTAAGGAGAACCATAGAGGGCAATGAGTATTTTCGACTGAGGCAAACAGGTCTACCTGTGCCTTCCCGAATCTCTTCCAAATCTGCTCCACCACCTCGGGGTGGAGCCGCCATTCCCCGGGCCTCGGCCCCTGCCTCGACAGGAAGTCTGCTCCTATGTTCTGGACTCCAGGGATGTGGGCTGCCCTGAGGGAGAGCAACTTGCCCTGGGCCCAGAGAAGAACTTGTCTCACCAATTTGTACATTGGACGAGAGCGAAGACCTCCCTGGTGATTGATGTAAGCCACCACTGTCATGCTGTCTGTGAACACAGTGACATGATGCCCAATTAGGTCCGGGAGGAAAGCAAGTAGCGCTCTGCGGACCGCCAGTAACTCCAGCAGGTTTATGTGCCAGGACTGGTGCCGCAAGCTCCAAAGCCCTTGTGAGGAGCGGTCCCTCAGAACCGCCCCCCAACCTGTGAGGGAGGCATCCGTTGATAGAGTCACTCGTCGAGACGGAGCCCCCAACACAGGGCCTTGTGACAGGAACCAGATATTCTTCCACAGGGTCAAGGTGCGTAGGCATCGCCTCGTGACCTTGATTGTGCGAAGCGGGTTGCCCCTCGGGGAAAACCCTTTGGTCCTGAGCCACCACTGCAGAGGTCTCATGTGTAGCAGGCCGAGCGGTATAACGCTGGACGCCGCTGCCATGAGCCCCAACACTCTCTGAAAGTGTTTGACAGTGAGTAGCTGGCCTAGTTTTATGCCCTCGACAATTGAACGAATGGAATGAATGCGCCCGGGGGATAGCCGAGCAGACATTGTTTCCGAGTCCCAAATGACTCCTAAGAAGGTGGTTCTCTGAGCAGGAGAAAGCACACTCTTCTTGGTGTTCAACCTTAACCCCAGCTCCTTCATGTGAGCGAGCACGACATCTCGATGACGTGCTGCTGACTGAGACGATTGGGCTAATACTAGCCAATCGTCTATATAATTGAGGACACGGATGCCTTGTAACCGCAACGGAGCAAGTGCAGCGTCCACGACCTTCGTGAACGTGCGGGGTGAGAGCGATAGGCCGAACGGAAGTACACGATACTGGTACGCCTTCCCCCCGAAGGCGAACCGTAGGAACTTCCGGTGCTGAGGAAGGATGGAGATGTGGAAATATGCGTCTTTTAGGTCGATTGTGACGAACCAGTCCTCGGACCTGATATGCGTCACAATCTGCCTGAGCGTCAACATTTTGAATTTTAGACGCAAGATTTGCGATTTAGAAGACGCAAATCCAGAATGGGCCGCAACCCTCCATCCTTCTTCGGAACTATGAAGTACCGGCTGAAGAAACCGGACTGTCTGTCTGTAAGGGGCACATACTCGATGGCCCCTTTCTCCAACAGAGAGTCTACTTCCTGTTCCATAATCAGAGCCTGCTGGGGCCCTACCGCGGACGATAGGATCCCCATAAAACGGGGTGGTGAAACCCCGAATTGAATTTTGTACCCGGAGGTTACTATGCGCAGGACCCATTGAGAGATGCCCGGCAGACGCAACCATGCGGCCTGGAACTCTACTAAGGGAATCAGTCTCTCGAGACTGATCTCTGATACGAGCAGAGACACCACAGGGCCGGGGTTTCCGGACACCGTACTGGTGGAATGCTCTAGGACCCTCCTCAGAGGGGGCAGTGCCTCCGAGACGGGCTCCCTCGGGAACCGGACACGGAGATGACCGCCTTGGTGCGGCTTGCCTCTGGCGTCAGGAACGCTTAGAGGTAGCCTTCTTGGCATTTAAGATGTTCCTCAGATCCATCCTTTTACCAGAAGGCTGGGCCCGAGAGTGTTGTCCCGACCTCCCTTTATTAGGGGGAGGTAAACGAGATGCAACACTCTCCTTCTGTGAGGCCCTGTATGAGGAACTGTGAGCCCGTGTTTGGCTATTGGGCTCACGTGAAGGGTGGCGGGGAAGGACTTTGCTGAACGCCACCTGCTGCCGTGCAGCCTCCTGAAACTTATCGACAACGCTTTTTACGGCGTCGCCGAACAAGCCCGAAGGGGACAGAGGGGCGTCCAACAAAACGAACTTGTCCTTATCTTTTATGGCTGAAAGATTGAGCCATAAATGCCTCTCCGTAGCCACCAGAGCTGCCATGGAGCGACCGACAGAGAAGGCCGTTTCTCTAGTGGCTCGGAGAGACAAATCCATGGCCCGACGCAGCTCTGCCACTGCCTCGGGACCAATACCGCCACCTTGATCGAGGTCGCCCAGCAAATCTGCTTGGTAGGCCTGCAGCAGTGCCGTGGTGTGCAGGCACGCTGCAGCCTGACTAGAGGCAGAATATGCTTTCCCCACCAATGATGATGTAACCCGCAACGGTTTGGTGGGGAGCGCCGGGGCTTTGATAGTGGATGCCGACTGGGGCACAAGGTATCCCGCAAGAGCCTCGTCCACCTTCGGCATCCCTCCGTAACCATAGGGATGAGCTCCGGTGAGAGTAGCATACATCGCACTGGACGACGTATGCACCCTATCGGAAGCTGGCTTTTTCCAAGATCTCGATACCTCAGTATGGAGATCCTGGAAGAAAGGCATTGCCCGGCGCTGGGGAGCGACGCGAGCTGGAAGGTAACGCTCATCCAACTTACTTTTCCTGGGACGAGCGTTCCTGGTCTCCGCCGGCCAATTAATATCCAGACGAGAGACTGCTCGCGTCACGACCTCGATCAGTTCCTCATACGCCGGTGAAGAGGGTGGCGAAGCCTCCTCAACCGGATCGATGCTAATCACTTCCTCATCCTCAGAGCAGGATAATGATAACACCGAAGTCCCAGTCGGATTGGAAGAAACCGCGCCTGAAACGCGTGCTTCCAACTTCCGGCTGGAACTGGGATCAACACAGTCGAACTGCGAGACGGGCTCACCCGCCCCGCAACCTTCCGTGAGATCCATTTGCGATCCCCAAGATTGAGAATGCCGCCGAGCCTCAGCCGCAGCAGGTCCAGAACCTTGAAGAACGCGAGTCTGGTTAGTATCCGCAAATACTGCCAGACGGGAGCGGAGAGTACGCAATGAGAACCTCTCGCAGTTCTCACAATCATGTGCTCCGCTCCCAGACAGACAACGCACTGACTGTGTGTGTCCTTACCCGTGATGAAACGGGTACAAGGAGAAACACACGGTGTAAATGCCTGTTCCGCCATAATCACAACGCACGTAATCCAAAAGGTGGTTTGAAACTCGCAAGCACAAACTCTCTGACACACGCACGCTGAAGACACTCAAAGCTGTCACTTCCGGGTTCCGGTGCGCTTTTATGCTCTGTTCATGACGTCACTTCCCGCGACTTGCATTCACACGCGTAATTCTCTCATTGGTTGTACACATCTTCACGTGACTGACGTCAAGGGTTTCCCCTAGCGTTTTCTGACGCAGCTCGAAGTTCCCATGAAAGGGAACTGCAAGGAGGTCAATGGTGTGAAAAGCAAATAATTTTTGTAATGTTTTTTTGGATTGTTGCTTGAATATGAAGATGCAGTCTTTTATAATTTCACAGATAACTCCACATAAAGAGCGCGGCGCATAACACACCCAAACATTGATGAGACCCAACCACAATGAACAGAAACAAGTGAACTTAAATATACAGAAAAACTAGGATAATTAGCCACACACACCTGAACTGAACTACAAACCAAATGAATGTCCATAAAAAAACTGGGCAAAATTAAAAATCCAAACTGAATTAAAGAGGCGTGTGAACTCGCAAATATGATGTCAGGCACTGTAATACGCTCTGGCCCTCTTCCTATGTGCAGGAGTGATGAGATGCTTAGCAGATTGTCCTCACTCAATGGCTGGATGTCTAAGTGGTGCCCGCAGAGTTCATAGACAATTGGAAACGTTTTTGGGGCATCCCACCTGGGATGGTGGTGCCGCTCTTCTCTCTAGTAATTTGGCACATAGTCTTAGAGCTGAACCTTGACTAACTGGGGCCAAGGTCAGGAAGCAGCTAAACCGACTGTCTGCTAGCTGTCTCATGCCACAGAGGTCAGATAATTCCAACACATACAGAGTCTTTCACAGATATATCATCATATAAAGACTATGTATGTTACCCGAATTAGCAAATACAAAAAGCTTTCAACAATTTAATTGATGTACAAATAACTAAAAACCGATATAACACTGAAGAACAAATGATAAAGCTTTGGTTACTGAATATACAATCCCTTTCCTAAAAAGCACTTATTGTAAATGATATGATTACAGATCATAAACTAGATGTGCTGTGTTTGACAGAAACCTGGCTAAAACCAGATGATTTCAGTACTTTAAATAAGTCCACCCCTCAAGATTACTGTTATAAACATGAGCCTCGTCTGAAAGGTAAAGGAGGAGGGATTGCTGTAATTTATAGTAATAGCCTTTGTACTACTTAAAGGTCTAGTTTGAAATGTAATTGTATTGAAGTGATTGTGCTTTATGTAAAATTATTTAATGCAAGTAATAATTCCAGTTTAACATTTGTGCTGGCTGTTCTATACAGGCCACCAGTGCACCATACAGACTTTATGAAAGAATTTGCTGATTTTTTATCAGATTAGTAATGGCTGCAGATAAAGTCATAATTGTTGGTGATTTTAATATCCATGTAGATAAAGAAAAAGACACATTAGGATTGGCATTTAGAGATATATTAAACTCTATTTGAATTAGACAACATATGTCAGGACTCACTCATTCTCGTAATCATACTTTAGATCTAATAATGTTGCATGGGATAAATGTTGAAACTGTTCAAATTCTGCAGGAGAGCGATGACATCTCAGATCATTACTTAATTGTGTGTAGATTACCTTTAGCCAAATCTGAAAAAATAACTCCCTGTTACAAATATAGTAGAACTATAACTTCTAACGCAAAAGATAACTTTTCGTCTCCTCAACATTCCAGATAGCCCAGAAGAACTTGATGTTGCAACAGAAACTATTTACTCTCTCTTTTTCAGCACTTTACAATATACTTAATTCAACTTTGTCATTAGGATAGGTGCCAAAAACCTTTAAGCTGGCCATAATTTAACCACTTACTAAAAAAACACAACTTGATCCTACAGAATTAATTAATTACAGCCCATAAATGAAGAGATGTCATATCGATCACAAGTTCAGTATGGAGTACCTCAAGGTTCAGTATTAGGATCGTAGCTTTTCACCCTGTACGTGCTTCCTTTGGGTGCAATTATTAGGAAGCATGGCATTAGCTTTCACTGTTACACTGATGATACTCAGCTCAATATTTCTTCTCATCTTGATGAAACGTACCAATTCATTAAACTAATAGAATGCATAACTGATAGAAAAAATTGGATAACTAGTAATATCCTACTTTGATAACAATCTTTCATTTGAAAGCCACATTTCTAGAATCTGTAAATTCATCTTAAAATATATCTAAATTATATCTCAATGACAAATGCGGAAAAGTTAGTTTATGTTTTCATGAACTCAAGGCTAGATTATTGTAATGCTCTACTGGGTGGTTGCCCTGCACGCTTAATAAACAAACTCAAGCTGGTCCAAAACGCAGCAGCTCGAGTTATTACTAGAACCAAGGAAGTATGAGCATATTAGCCCAGTTCTGTCAAACCTGCACTGGCTTCCTATTAAACACAGAATACATTTTAAAATCTTGCTAATTACTTACAAAGCATTAAATGGTTTAACTCCACAGTACTTGAGCGATCTCTTAACAAATTATAGTCCTTCACATCTATTGCGATTCCAAAATTCTGACCAGTTGATAATACCTAGAATATCAAAGTCAACTGCTGGCGGGCGATCCTTTTCCTATTTAGCTCCTAAACTCTGGAACAATCTTACAAATATAGTTTGGGAAGCAGACACACTCTGTCAGTTTAAAGACTAAAAAACATATCTCTTCAACTTGGTTAACACAAAACACATTATATATACTGTATATATTCCATATATATATATATATATATATATTCAAATAATGTAAAATGATTGTTAGGCTGCATAATTTAGGTCAGCCGGAACTCTACTAGACAGTGACTCTCCCCTGTGAAGATCATGAATCTTTTCTCTAACTAGACAGATCTGGATTAAATATTTTGAGTGTTTTGATCTCAGTCTGACTTCTTACCTGAAATGGTGTCCATATCATAATCATGTTTATTTGTTAGTCAGAGGAGAACTGGTCCCCCGACTGAGCCTGGTTTCTCTCAAGGTTTTTTTCTCCATTCTGTTCTTTAGTCATTCTGTCACCTGCTGAGAGAGATTCTGAGAGAGAGAGAGAGAGAGAGAGAGAGAGAGAGCTTTTCTGCTTGCATATTTATCTATTTTATTTTCCTAGAGTATCACATCTAATACATCAGGCTTTCATATCTCAAAAAGTATGATAAAATATAATGTTTGTCAACTCCGGTCTCTCTTATCTGTTGCACTCAGTTCATTTCATTGAGCTCTTTCCTAATGAGCTGATGATTTGAATCAGGTGTGTTGAATGAAAACACAAAAATGTGCAAAACATATAATGAAATGTAATACAAAACAATAAATGTTCACCTCGAAATATTACTACAAGTATAATAAATTATTCTTACATTTACGTTATAAAAATAATTAAAGAATTCAGTGCAAAAAGACACATGATCTATGACTTGAAGGGGAACGTTTTTACAATTACACTAAAAGTATATGCTGACATAGGACAGAAATATTAAGCTGAAACAGAGCTGGATCTGGCAAGTTTTAGAACCCTCAAGTCTGTGGTCAATCCCAAGGGTGGGAAACAGTTTAAAATCTCTGATATTAGTATACATTTATTTTAAAGCAAAGTTGAATGTGAATGGTATGAGAGGTTTCTTTTTTTCCAGATTACCTGAATAATGTGTCATGTCTTCTGTTTGATGTGCTTTCTTTCCCCTTTATGTCCCGTGTTCGTTGTCTGTGTGACTGTTGCCACACACGTGGCTGTGTTTACATCTGTCTGCTGTCAGTGTGTCATGATTGTCCCCACCCCCTTGTTATTCACTTCATGCCCCCGCACCTGTTATCACTCTCTCCCCAATTACCTCTCTTATTTAGTCCTCTGGTGTCGATTGTCTGATGCTTGATCGTTGTTGTTGGTCACCTTCTCAACTCGAGCTAGCCAGTTGCAGTTCCTTTACCTTGTCGTGTCGTGTCCTGTCGTGTGTTTTAGGCTCCAGTGCCGGTTATTTTTCCCTGTTTTGTTTTTTGCTTTTACGCTGCTCTCTTCTCCTGTCTCCAGGTCTGCTGGCCGCGCCCACCAGCGATCTTGCTCCGTGTCCTGTCGTCAGGCTCTCTCTCAGGCTCGCGTTCCTCGCCGCCTGCCAGCGGGCGCTCAGCTGTTACACTCCCGCTGCCTTCGCGATCAGATCGTGTCTATTCCCGGTTTTTTGGCCGGAGGACTTTTTATTTTGCAAGAGCCTTGTTTCCCTTTTGACTACTTTTTTCGTTGATTGAATAAACCTTTGTTGAGCCTGCATTTGAGTCCAGCGCCTTCCTGACAGAACGATCAAGCCAGAATGGATTCAGCAGGCTCAGACCAAGTCAGAACAGCTGTTGCCCAACAGGGGGTGCTATTGGGTCAACATGACACCCAACTTTCTACTGCCTCCAGGGAGATTGAGTTTTTGACTGCGCAACTGGCCGACCTTAATGCCCGCTTTGAAGAACAGCAACGCTTTATTGCATCAGTCTGCCCAGAGACTCGATCTATGCCTTCTCCGCCCTGCAAGGAGCCTCATGCCAATAACCCTCCACCCTATGACGGAGACCCCAATTCATGTCGGGCGTTCCTCTCTCAGTGTTCACTGGTGTTTGACCTCCAGCCTCGTCGCTACCCTACTGAACAATCTAAAGTGGCTTATGTTTTAACACTGCTCACAGGGAGGGCCCGAGAGTGGGGGACGGTCGTGTATGAGAGACAAGCCCAGTTTTGCTCAAGTTTCGATGAGTTCCGCCAAGAAATGATTAAGCTGTTTGACCGCTCTGCCCAGGGCGACGAGGCAGCTGCCAGGTTGGTGCGGCTTACGCAGAGTGGCCGCTCAGTCACTGACTTTTCCATCCAGTTTAAGACCTTGGCGGCTGCTTGTGATTGGAACGAAGGGGCCCTACGTTCTAGGTTCCGGGAAGCCCTCGACGATGAGATTCAGGATGAGATCGCAGTCCATGAACTTCCTCGTGATCTTGACACCCTGATAGACTTAGCCCTTCGGGTTGAGGAACGACTCCTGCGGCGACGCCAGCGTCGTGCTTTTCGTCCCACATGGAGAGCGGAGGAGACCCTTCCTCAGACAAACACCATAGCTCCATCTCAGACTTCCACACCGGACTCTGAGCCGATGCAGTTAGGCCGTATGCGGCTCACTACTCAGCAAAAACAACATCGCTTCACACAAGGTCTCTGTTTATACTGCGGTAAACCAGGACACTTTGCTGCTAAATGCCCATTAAAAGACAAAGCCCATCAGTAGAACGGGGAATCCTGGTGGGCGCTTCTCCTTGTGTTAACTCCCCGTCGTCACGCACAGTCCTACCTGTTACCCTGCAGTATGGAACCTCTTCCAACTCCTGCTCGGCCCTAGTTGACTCTGGGGCAGAGGGGAACTTCCTAGATATCTCCACTGCTGCCCAGTGGGGTATTCCATCCATTCCCCTACCTGTTCCTCTCTCTGTCTGGTCCCTTGATGGTCGGCTTATCTTTTCCATTACCCACAGCACCCCATCCGTAAGTCTTACTGTTTCGGGCAACCACCATGAGGTGATCAAGCTGTACCTTTTTAAATCTCCCAATACCCCTATAGTCTTGGGGCATCCTTGGCTGGTACAGCATAGTCCTCATGTTGATTGGTCTGGTAATTCTGTGTTAGCCTGGAGTCAGTCCTGTCTAGCGTCTTGTTTGGGTACTGCTTTTTCTTCTGGTTCTGTGTCTCCTGTTTTGCAGGTTGAGGCTGCTGATCTGACTGGTGTCCCCACGGAGTACCTGGATCTTCGCCAGGTCTTCAGCAGGTCCCGGGCCACCTCTCTTCCTCCTCACCGGCCGTACGACTGTGCCATCAACCTCCTCCCAGGCACTTCTCCGCCCCGGGGTCACCTTTATTCCCTGTCTGGTCCAGAAAGAGAGGCTATGGACAAGTATATTAGCGAGGCACTCAAGGCCGGTCTCATCCGTCCCTCCTCATCACCGGCGGGTGCGGGATTCTTCTTTGTCAAGAAGAAGGATGGCTCCCTGCGGCCCTGTATTGATTATAGGGGTCTCAATGGCATCACTATCAAGAACAGGTATCCCCTACCTCTCATGTCGTCTGCTTTTGAACTGTTGCAGGGAGCCAAGGTCTTCACCAAGTTAGACCTCCGCAACGCTTACCACTTGGTGCGGATTCGTGAGGGAGATGAGTGGAAGACAGCATTCAATACACCCACGGGACACTATGAGTACTTGGTCCTACCTTTTGGTCTGACCAATGCACCAGCTGTCTTCCAGGGCCTGGTTAATGATGTGCTGAGAGACATGATTAATAAGTTTGTCTTTGTGTACCTAGATGATATTCTGATCTTTTCTCCTTCTTCTCAGGTTCACACTCAGCATGTTCGCCAGGTTCTCCAACGGCTTCTTGAGAATCAGTTATTTGTTAAGGCGGAGAAGTGCGAGTTCCACTCTAAGTCGGTCACGTTCCTGGGGTATGTCATCTCAGCTGGTGGGGTGGAAGCAGATCCCGCTAAGGTAAGGGCCGTCGCCGAGTGGCCAGTCCCCGAATCCGATGTCGGGGTAGGCGCGGTCCTGTCTCAGCGGTCCCCTAAGGATGGGAGGGTACACCCCTGTGCCTACTTCTCCCACCGACTGAGCCCAGCTGAGCATAACTACGACATAGGTAACAGGGAGCTGTTGGCGGTCAGGTTGGCTTTGGCGGAGTGGCGCCACTGGTTGGAGGGTGCAGCGCAGCCCTTTTTGGTTTGGACGGACCACAAAAACCTGGAATATATTCGTTCAGCCAAAAGACTGAACTCCCGTCAGGCACGTTGGGCACTTTTTTTTGGCCGTTTTAGCTTCACACTGTCGTACCGCCCAGGATCCAAAAATGTCAAACCTGATGCCCTCTCTCGACTGTTCGGTACCCCTGGAGAGTTGCCTCAGACTGAGACCATCCTCCCTAGGGGGATTGTGGTGGGGTCTCTCTCCTGGGATATTGAGCGGCGAGTAGAGGAGGCTGGTCGTCAGTGTGAGGTGCCAGAGCAGTGTCCCAATGGTTTATTGTTTGTGCCTGCTGCGCTGCACCCTGAGGTCCTCCAGTGGGGACACGCGTCTAGGCTGACCAGTCACCCAGGAATTCGGAGATCGCTGGCTGCCATCCGCCAGCGATTTTGGTGGCCCTCCATGGGTCCGGATGTCCGGCAGTTCGTGTTGGCTTGCTCTACTTGTGCCCAGAACAAGACTTCCAACCGCCCGCCTGTTGGTCTGCTCCAGCCCCTACCCATTCCCTCTCGTCCCTGGTCACATTTGGCCCTTGATTTTGTCACTGGGCTCCCACCCTCGAGAGGTAACACAGTGGTTTTGACTGTGGTGGACCGCTTCTCTAAGTCGGCCCATTTCATTCCTTTGCCCAAACTCCCCTCAGCCAAGGAAACAGCCCAGCTGGTGATTGACCACGTCTTCCGGATTCATGGTCTTCCGGTTGATGTGGTCTCTGATAGGGGACCCCAGTTTGTTTCCCGGTTTTGGAAGGAATTCTGTCGACAGATCGGGGCCTCTACGAGTCTGTCTTCGGGTTTCCATCCCCAGACCAACGGGCAGTGCGAGCGAGCCAACCAGGATCTCGAAAGAGCTCTCCGCTGCTCGGCCTCCCTGAATCCTAGTTCCTGGTGCCAACAGTTAACGTGGGTGGAATATGCCCACAATTCCCTGCCGGTCGCGTCTACGGGTTTGTCTCCCTTTGAATGTTCTGTTGGTTATCAACCACCTCTGTTCCCTTCACAGGAACCCGATGCTGCAGTTCCGTCTGCTTTAGCCTTCGTCCGGCGTTGTCGGCGCACCTGGAAGAGGGCTAAGCAGGTCCTGGCCCAGACCTCTAGACGTACTAAGGCAGCAGCCGATCGCCGGAGGACTCCTGTTCCTCGTTATGTATGTGGGCAAAGGGTTTGGCTATCTACCAAGGACCTGCCTCTCAGGGTGGCCTCCCGTAAGTTGGCTCCCAGGTTCATTGGGCCATTCCGCATCACTAAGGTTCTGAGTCCTAGGGCGGTGCGGCTCAAGCTTCCCCCTACGCTTGGCCGGGTTCACCCTGTTTTCCATGTTTCCAGGGTCAAGCCTGTGTTTCGTTCGCCCCTTAACCCTGTTGTTTCTGCCCCTGCCCCACCCCCACCCCCCCGTCTAGTGGATGGCTCTCCGGTGTACACTGTCAGGAGGTTACTAGATGTCAGACGTCGTGGCAGGGGTTTCCAGTACCTCGTGGACTGGGAGGGGTACGGTCCTGAGGAGAGGAGCTGGGTTCCGGCTCGGGACATCTTGGACCAGGCGCTGATCGAGGATCTCCGTCGGCGACTAGGTGAACCCTCCCTGGGGTCGCCAGGTGGCGACCCTAGGGGGGGGGGGGTACTGTCATGTCTTCTGTTTGATGTGCTTTCTTTCCCCTTTATGTCCCGTGTTCGTTGTCTGTGTGACTGTTGCCACACACGTGGCTGTGTTTACATCTGTCTGCTGTCAGTGTGTCATGATTGTCCCCACCCCCTTGTTATTCACTTCATGCCCCCGCACCTGTTATCACTCTCTCCCCAATTACCTCTCTTATTTAGTCCTCTGGTGTCGATTGTCTGATGCTTGATCGTTGTTGTTGGTCACCTTCTCAACTCGAGCTAGCCAGTTGCAGTTCCTTTACCTTGTCGTGTCCTGTCGTGTGTTTTAGGCTCCAGTGCCGGTTATTTTTCCCTGTTTTGTTTTTTGCTTTTACGCTGCTCTCTTCTCCTGTCTCCAGGTCTGCTGGCCGCGCCCACCAGCGATCTTGCTCCGTGTCCTGTCGTCAGGCTCTCTCTCAGGCTCGCGTTCCTCGCCGCCTGCCAGCGGGCGCTCAGCTGTTACACTCCCGCTGCCTTCGCGATCAGATCGTGTCTATTTCCGGTTTTTTGGCCGGAGGACTTTTTATTTTGCAAGAGCCTTGTTTCCCTTTTGACTACTTTTTTCGTTGATTGAATAAACCTTTGTTGAGCCTGCATTTGAGTCCAGCGCCTTCCTGACATAATGCACCATAACAATAAGCTGTGAGATTTGAATTAATTGATTATGTGAATGCTTATGTGAATAAAACATGTTCTGGAATGTGTATTTAAAGTTTGTTCTTTTACAAGAAATTCCCAGGGAATAATTCTTCTGGATAAATTGTCTCACCATTTTCATGATCCCTTATTTGTGTAAATTTTATGCAGATTCACAACATTAGGCTATAACACCATTTAATATCAGTTTTAATGCAAAAGACAACTGGATGAATCTCACAAATAAATATCCAGGTCATATTTCACTCAAAAGTAACATTCAAATAATGTTTGCAGCATGATAAATTTGATTCTTCTCTTAACTTTCGCATAACCAAGAAAAGCATTTTTAATAAAGTTACATTTTGAAAATTCATAGAAAATTCTGGAATAATATTTGTATAAATTAATGGGAACATTAGTGAAACATTATTTTGTTAGCTGGATAGCCACTTATCTGTTGGAGCAGAATCACGGAGTGCACATTAACCGATCATCTCTCCCACTTTACAACTAGTTGTAGCATGAAATAGGGTGTGATCACTTTTTTAACTTAATATCACAATGCAAAAAATTTAAATAAAAATCTTAGTGGTCGAGTTACAGTACAAAGTGACATTTTTTTAGCATAGCACATGTCTTGTCTAAGGACATGCAACAGCTACATAAGCCTATAGTGTGTGTGTGTGTGTGTGTGTGTGTGTCAGCTTGTGGTGGGTGAGAAGGGTAAAAACACACATATGGAAAGATCCTTGGCAGGTTGCAGTTAGTCACACTCCTGCGTCTCTAATTGAATTACCATTGACAGCGCACCACAGGCCAGGCTGTGGACTCTAAACACTCAACGTACAAGGTGGGAGGGGGCATGTGCCCTGAAATCAATTACCTGCACAAGGGGACGGGGCAATCGAGACATGCTGAACACATCCTGCATGTCAGCTTTCAGACTGACAGCAACATCTGCCGACACCTGACTACACTGACCTCACAGAGGCACTTCAAAGTCAAGCAGCCAAAGAGCTGCTCTAAATCACCTGTTTGGCCCGGCCACCTGATCCTACGACCTAAAGTGTTCCAGTGAGAGGGACGTGGATCGGATGGATCAAATGGATGAATGTCACATACAGGAAGTTGACTAGGCTACAGACCAAAGACGCACACGGGGTGGTTTGAGTGGAGCAATTCACTGCCCCTTTTCCCTCCAGGCCTGAGGTGTCCATCAGGAGAAATTAATTTAATTAGCATATAATCATTTTACAGATGATTACAGACAAACCGTACTCCCTGTACAGCATTACATTTACCTGCACTGTACTGTTCAATCCAGGATGGACCTCAAAGACTCCAACAATGTAATATTACAATCAATTTAGTAACATATCTGCTTAATCACTGAAAATATATTTTGTATAGCCAGAGGAGAACTGGTCCTCTGGGGTTGCCTGATTTCTTAAGGTTTTTTCCCCCTCCATTGTTCAACATCACGTTTCATTTCTTCCCACAGTTGGCTTTGGTTTGAACACTAAACTTTAGGGGACTAGCTGGAGAGAAGCTGATTCACAGGATCAATGGTGGTGAGGAGAGTTCTCATGCTGCTGTATTCTGCAAAGCTCCAGTCTTCCATTAAGATGATGATGTTTATTAAAACACTTTATTAACAGCAATGAACAAATATAGTGAGTCAGCGGAGTAAACAGTCAAGGTGCACACTGGAAAACAGGAGAGTACTCCACCTCATAGAAAAGTGCAAGCATATAAACAAGACTGGACTATGAGTTGAGCTGAGGAGTGAGTTTATATGATGCTGCTGGTGCAGGTGTAGTGACTTTGTTAAGTGCGTGTTTTTTAGTTTTTTTTTCTCATCTCTACAGATGAGAGCCAGGGAGGATGATGGGGAGATGAACAGGTGAGATTGTGACAACAGCTGATTGACTTTTCCATTTGTTGACATGACATGGCAAGATTCAGATGGTAATTACCATATATTAGGTTGGGTGTCTGCCTTAACCACCATTATAATGAAACCATCATATTTAAAAAGATGATGCTAATCATATTATATAATAAAATGTCATATTTATTGATTTATTCTGATTTCTTATTTATTTATTCTTTAAGGCCATAAATGCATGCTCTCAGAATCTTTACTTTTTTTTATAATTTTTTTTTGTATTTTTAAAATGTATTTTTATATTAACATATTTCAATGTACATTTATTGAACAAAAAATGTATTCCATTATTTATCAAAATAAACAGAAAATAACTTGAGTGATTGCTTTGAACAAGTACCAAATTAGACATTGTTAAAATATATTAATTAATAGTATTTTTGTAAATACTTTGTACCTTTGGTCCAATGCTGGTAAAAGTAAAAGCCCCGCCTTGCCAAATTATGTAAGCAAATGTATTAAAGTTTTATTGATGTTACTGTAGTAACAGATGGGGGCAGAGAGCCTAGAACATTTCACTGTGCTGTTTTTATAATTTTATCTTTTGCTTTGTTGCTTGTTTAATTTACGGTTAATGTTTAGCTCCTTCTTCCGTCAACTTGAACTTTGTTAATATATTTGAATATCATATTGATGTTAGCTAGAATTTCATATTAATAAAATTAGGATGACCTTTGTTGCTAAATGGCATGCAATTAATTTAAAATATATATATATATTGTAAGGTAGAGAAAGTATTGTATTGTTGTTACTGCAAATAAAGCTCTTTCTGATTAAACCATGTTAACCAAAAAAATTTCTGAAGCATGCAACTGTCATGAATCAAAGACATGGATACAAATCCAAAGGAACTTTGAAGACAAGGGTAATAGTTATGGCAATGTTTCCACAAATGGGTAGCAAACACAAACAACAACCAACAAACTAAAGAGTGGATAGGGAGAACGTCTCTTCTTCATGTACACCACTTCACTGGGTCCCATCATGCAGGCACACGGTTTTTCCTATCACTGGTACCCGATGGCACACAGCTCTACCTATCATTTTAACCAGATGATCCCACGGTAGCTCGATCATGTAGGTTTGCACTTCGCAACATCAGGAGGATCAGGCCATTCCTAAATTTTTGTACAGGTCAGGAGCAAGGCTTGATTACAGGCTTTCCAGGCTTGATTATTGCAATGCTCTTCTGGCCGGACTACCTTCTTGTGCAATCAAACCCTCTGCAACTGATCCAGAACGCCAGAGCTCGTCTGGTCTTCAGTGAACCCAAAAGGGCCTACGTCACACCACTCCTCATCTCACTGCACTGGCTCCCACTAGCAGTTCGCATAAAATTCAAATGATTCGGATGCAAACAGTTCACCTGTCTAAAATACATTAAAGCGTCTTTGGTTAAATCAGGGGCATCCAATACATCAATCACAAAGGTAGTGTGGGTATATCGCATGGAATTAACAAAGTACAGTCCATCATCCGTCCTCATTATGAAATTTGTCACTTGATTGGTGTACAGAGCAGCCAGTCTGACCTCTGACCTTCTCTGACGCATGGCTCACCAAGCATGCGCATAACGGCAGCAAGTGCTGCAAAACTGAAGAGTTTTGAAGTGAGAAAACTGCCAATTTATTTATTTTAAACTTAAGAAAGGGTATAAAATTGAATGGAGGACCTGGACAAAGTAAGACGTCAAAAATGTACCACTACCACACGGAGTGGGAGGCGGACTTTTTTTCATGATGTAATTTTTGTGGTGCGTTTGCTCATCTGCCAGTCTGTCATCGCTCTACCGAAGAAGGGAAATGTGGAGCGGCATTTTCTGACTGTTCAACATATATTGTGCATGTAAAGAATTCTCAACACATTCATGAATAAATATATATTTTGTATTTTTATAGTAGGTAGATCATTTTGACTTATAAGTAGCTCACAAGCCAAAAAAAGTGTGGGCACCCCTGGGTTAAATCAAGGGTAGCGTGGTCATGATGTCATTGACATACGATATAATGAAACAGGCCATTACACTGGTTAAAACTGATGATTTTTCTGGAAACATTTGGGATAATGCAAGTACAAAAGTCAACAATTTGACAGTGTTTTCGTGGTCTTTGGATATTTGAATCTAAAAATATTGTGCCTTTAAGTAACATCCCATATCAAATGTCACATTTTTTATGTTCAGTTTTTTTCTTTTTGGTTTGAAAAAGAAAGTATGATATCAACGATGAGAAACTCAATTCAGTTGTCCCTTTAACATACATTAAGGAATGTTAAGCTCCAAGGCAACATATGCAGAGGGATGGTGTAGTAGACAGATGTAGGAGTTTTATTAAGCGAGGTAAGTAACAGGTGAGTAGACAGGTAAGTGAAAGCAATATAATTTGAGACAACTGACTTGATGAATGAGGACAGCCAGAGGAGATACAGAGGTCTGTGTGCTGCAAACAGTGAAAAGAAAAGGATTGAGGTGAATATTTTAGCTTTATTTTATTGTAATGGTGAACATGTGCAGGTGATTGAAGGTCCGGGAACAGTGATTGGTGTGTGGCTAGAATGAGAGAGCCAGTTGTAAGTGTGTGTTAGCAGAGTTGTAAGTGAAGTCTGCAGGAAGGCAGCTATCCAGGAGTAGGGTTGCGTGACTATGGCTGTGTTTAACTCCACTTTAAGACATACACTCGCAAACTTGCAAAAGCACTTCTCGTCTGAGGAATGCCAGACTTATGCCCTACTAACTCTGAAGGGCAGAGCCTTTGAAGGGGGGACTTTGGAGGGAGCAAGACACTTGTGTGTCATTGTGAAGCTGTTTGAAATTTGGTCAAGGGAGTTATGAAACACCACGTAATCTCCTCATTAGCTACACATGGAATGTTATTATGACAAAGCTGGGCAGAAATAATAGTTGACACAAATAATATGATTGTATGGTATGATATGTGATATTTGATTAGATTCAAATAATGACACAAATAAAGTTTTTTTCGTGCTTGTATGTGTATTTCCTGCTCTGCTCTTAACTTTATAAGTTAAGCATTAAACACATTTCTTACCTATGAAACTTTTTTTAAATAAATATGAAGTGCATGATGAAAATGTAATAGATCATAACAAAACAACTTAACTTCAACTATTAACTTCAACTTACGTTAATTTCAAGATACAAAATGAAATGTGCACAGGACTTGTAACCCTGAGTCACATGACCATAAACTACTACGGTAAATTACATGTTCCCTTAGCTAACGGACTTTGTGAAGGGATTCAGTTATTCCTTTTCTTTTGAAATGCACTTACAAATGTAATCCCTTCCTGAAATGCCCTGCAACAGTGCTTAAATAAACACTGTTTGGTATTTGCCCAGTCTCTGCCACTGGATTTCAGGTGAGTTTAATAGATTCAGGTGAGTTTAATGAGGGGAACATGCTAAATGTGCAGTTGGAGGATTTCCAGAACCAGAACCACTGCTGTATGGAAAAAATCAACCCAATAAGCAATAAGACACACAAGCGGTCTCAAGAGCCAATGAGCATTTGTAAAAAAAAATTGTGTTTTGTGCTGTATTTCAGAGACAGTTTCAACCAAAGCATATCTTAAAAGTCATTTTGTGTCTCATGCAAAACAAAAAAAACATTTCATGATAGGAAATAGTTAAATGGTTACAAATGTTTGATTTATTTTAAGACTTTTATTTTTATTTTATTTTGAATGCGCCACCATATACCAGAGACAAAAAGAAAGTTTGTGCCAAGAATGTGTCAGCTATGTTAAACTGAATTGAAAACAAATTTATCTCATTGATAATAAAAAATAAAAGTATCAATTGATAAATTTAATATCTACAGATTCAATAAGGATTCAGGTTCCCACTTTATAGTAAGTGTCAACTCCTTGAAAAAAAGTTAAATTAATTATTTTATGCAATCCACTTATTGCGCACATATACACTACTATACAAAAGTCGTTAGAATACAGCACGTTAGTATTTACACCCCAAAAATGGTTTTGAGGCAGTTATTTATATCTTTTGCTGTATTGTATCAATTTATATTTCCAAACATTCATTTTGCCATTGATTGTAATAATACTAATACTCTGTGAGATTTTTGTAGCATAAGGAGTCTGAGAACAGCCAGTATGATCTGCATAGAGATCTGATCTCACCACCATCAAGTCTGTCTGGGATTACATGAAGAAACAGAACAAACTGAGACTGACTACATCCAGAGAAACTGCGGCATTGTCTCCATGACTCTCAAAGTCAAGTCAAGTCTGATCATTTCACTGCTCAATTTGCTTTTGAGAGAGCAGGACACCTCGTAACAGCTTCTGTCCGTGGCCTCCTACCGGTCTCTCAGCACTACCCGAATGATAATGGGTTCACTGTCCCTGTCTTTTTGTACTATGTAGTTTTCTGGTTTGTAGCAGTAGGCAGAAAACTTTGTACTTGTGTTGCAATGATTGTTTCTGGTGTGAAATGTTTAAGTTACTTACTAAAATACTGTCAAGAAAAGACAAATACATTTTACTGCTCTTGATACATTTATTGGCTTTATTTATCAGAATATTATGCAAAGCAAATTATCTTCACCAATAATGAAAAACAACGAGAAATATGAGTGGTTTTACTTTATATTTGACTGCATTCTTTTTTTATTTCTGAATGTTTAGCTCAGCCTAAACTGTCCCTGACTAACATGCATGTTTGACTTGTTTTAGCTGAAAGCAACTTGAGCTGCATCTTAAAACATGTCAGTGACGTTGTTTTGTCTCAAGATGCACACCAGAAATGTTTTTGCAGTCTGTGAAACCAGGTCTCTATTTTATAGGAATATGGTAGGTCTCCTTTAAAAAAAACTTTTTTTACTTTATTAGTTTGTCTTGAGTGATTTCTTAATAATCACTTAATGCTATTTTGATTATATTTATATAAACTTAAATGTAGCCTATAAATAAGCAAAAACAAAATTTTCCAAGAAAAACCCTTTTTTGCATTGATTTATTTGTTTATCTGTTCTATTACTTGTGAAAATCTATCTTGTATCAAATATGATATGACTAGAGGGCAGTGGGGATTATGGGGACATCAAGGTTTTTTCAGGGGGCCCAGAATTCCCTAACTACACCCCTGAAGGGTGATGACACCAAACATTGATTTGATTTAGTTAACATAAGTTAATAAATAAACAAAATCTATTTATGACATTATTTTTGCAAGCATCTTTACTTTACAGTGTTTTTATATGTGTCTAAAGCATTTCACAGTACAGTAGCTTTGCAGGTTGGTTTATTAAAGAGTTGCCACAGTTTCTTCTGGATTTAATCAGTCTCAGTTTGTTGTTTCTTCATGTAATCACAGACAGACTCGATGAAATCTCTATGAAGGTCATACCAGCTGTTTTCTGAAAATCTCACTGGATTATTATAATTAATGGCAAAATTAATGTTTGGAAATGTAAACTGATTTTTCCTACTGACACACTACAGCAAAATATACAAATAAATGCCTTAAACCCATTAGGGGGTTGTTAAAATACTAACGTACCTAAGATTTTGCACAGTAGTATATGTTTTTTCTTTTTGGAGTCAGGGACAGTAACAGTTTGAGGAAATCACGGCATTTGGTGAACAGGGCTCTCACCATGAGCCAGTTTTAAATGATGAGCAAGGGTAGAGAATTGCCGGCTCATGGGGAAACTGTAGCTGTATGGAGACACAAAGGCTGATGCCATGCTGTCATTTCCAGTTTGATAGTGTCCAGAGGTCCATCCAGCTGAAATGTTGGGGATAGGATGCACAGCAGTACTTGTGGTGGTGGAATCATGAAGCCAGTGACTCCTACAGACATCTCCTTTCTTTTTATTAGTCATGTTGGGGAGGTCTAACATGGGTCGCAGCCCAATGTAACTACTGAGTTCGCCCAGGCAAATGTTGCAATAGGCTCTGTATGCTTGAAAACAGCATTGAGGGCTTGAGAATGAGATGGGATTGGCTGTGATGGGCAGGAAGGATGTCTTTGATGAAGAGATATCGAAGCTTGGTGAGGAACCATAACATCCGCCTGTAGTGAATTAAAAACAAAATTAAAAACAAAAACAAATTACACACATGCACGCGCACACAAATATATATATACGTTTGTGTGTGCATGATGGTTCTTGATTGGACCTCTTGTGAACTAACATTTTAGCTATCAAAACTTTTTCCTCAGAAAAATACTTGAAATAATTGGATTAAACATTTTGAATGTACAATTTTAACCACCTTTTAGCTCCATAGCAAAAGACTTGAAATCGAGGTTAAAGGGACTGTGCCATGAGTACGACTCCAGAATCCCTCCCAACAAGCCCCTAAAATGCATTGTAGAAGAATGAGAGAGTCAGAATTTAGAAATCAAGAAATCAAAAAATCAATCAATGAAAATCATAAAATACAGTAATACCTTGAGATACGAGCATAATTCGTTGCAGGATTGAGCTCGCAACTCGAGTTGCTCGTATCTCAAATCATTTTCCCCATAAGAAATAACAGAAAAAAAGCCGTTCCAGCCCTCTAAAAAACTCCCATATTAGTGTTAATAGCAATGGAAAAACGTTTTTAATTGCTATTGAGACACACACACACAAACATTATTATATAAGGATTCCTGTGATATAAAAAAATGTGGTTTTAATTATGAGTTCTTACTTATAGGTTGTAATGTATGCCTCAGAACCTCATATTTATTCTTATTGAACACACATAACTCGTGCTACTCCCAGATTAATGCTCTTGAATCACTCGGCGCCCCCCGGTAACCTCCCGCTGTAAAACCAAGGTGGCGCTTAGTGGAAATCATATGCAATTACCATATAAATGTATAAATGGGAGTATACACATCACAGGAAGACTCGCGGGAGATGCTACTGGAAGTCAACGAAAGTGATTTCAAAGCAAAAATTTGCTCAAAGGCTTGCTCGTATCTTGGAATATCTTTATTTTAGATGATTCTTCTAATCTAATGGCCTCAATGTAATAAATAAATTAGTTAAAAAGTTTTAAATAAATTAATTTAAAAGTTTTTCAAATACAGTAATACCTCAGTTTACGAGTTTAATTTGTTTCAAGAACTCGTAACTCAAAATGTCTGTACACCAAAACAATTTTCCCCATAAGAATACAATAAAAATAACTTGATTCGTTCCACATGACAATAAATGCCCATTTTAAATATTTTTTTGGTTTTACCCACTTAATTAAACTTCAAATTATAATCATTAAGATCTCATATAAATACTAATTAATAATTGACAATTAAACTGTTGCGTCATGTGTCACTTCCGGATCCCCTCTGTGTCTCGCTCCATGCCCTTCCCGCCCCTGTCATCAGGATGTCATTGTTCCCGCCCATGTTCTCTTTACTTTGTGAGTTGTTAACGTGACTATGGTAATGTTGTATGTGGATGTCCCTCGTAACCTTAGTTGTAGTCTCTCTCCGAGTTTTGCACGAAGAGTGAAAGTGTTTTCTGTTTTGTTTCCCGAGTTTCTGCGTTCTCTCTGCATCGCATACCGCACCCAGTGTGTGACATAAACACTAAAAATACTTGTCAATTTACTGTAACACACTTTAGCTTTGAGTAGCGTCGCTGCTGGCGTGAAGAAGAAGAGAGGAGGGTTTTACTGCTTACAGGGAGAATTTCATCCCTTCTTTCTTACTCATCTTGAGGTTGTTGTCTATATGCTGAACTGTACGTATATTTCACTACGTGAACAATAGCGATCACAATTAATGTTAACAACACGAGGTAAAACACTTATAAAACTGTAAATCACTTATAAAAGTATGCACTGTGGTGAATGATGCAACCAAACCGAGTGGCACTGAGAGAATGATCGAGTTAAGGGGTGATGGGCTTTATGAGAGGCTGTCATTAGGATATTTCCAGTAAAAATACGCACGAAGATGTTGAGTGTTAGGACTTTTCCACAAAAGAAATGCGCGTGGGCGAGGAAAACATTTTCTCGCACTCCGATACAATGCTCATACACCGATTTGACTTTCCATGCTCGTACACCGATTTGCTCGTATACAAAGTCACTCGTAAAACCGAGGTATTACTGTATATATAATATCAATAGTGTACACAAATAATAACATTCATTACCCGTTTCGTTCCCTGAAGCCCTTGGCGAAAGGATTCCGGTCAATCTTCAGTTTTGTTATCTTCAAAACAAAAAACAAAATCAGTCACTTTGCCAAAGGAAAGGCAAATATATATTCATATATATTCAGACCATTAATTTTACATTGCTACATTGTTAATAACTTTGTCAAAATACAACATCAACAGCTAATATCAGGGGACATGTTCTATAAAAGGTTTTTATTTGTATAAAATAATACCAATAATATTGCTACTCGTCAGCACTGTGGTGTGACACATTGGTGTGAAAAAGTGTTTGCCCCTTCCTGATTCCTTTTTATATCGTGCATGTTTGACACACTTGAATGTTTCAGATTATCAAACAAATAAAACACAAATGTAAAAACAAAATCCAAACCTACATGGCCCTCTGTGAAAATGTGCACGCATGCAATGGACATAGGCCAGTAAGAATAAGCTGTGCATGTAAAGCCCCCTCCTCTGAACTGACGCTAGCGGCTGCGGTCTTTAGTGTCCTTGTGAGCCTGCCCGCCTGACAAAAGTTATCCCTTTAAAACCTGAAGCTAAAATAGGTAGTTTTCACTTTTTCTTTGTCTTTTCCTTCTGGTTTGCTTAGTTGGGGTCATTTAACATTTAAAATTAACCAATATTCTGGCTCTTCTAGAGCTGCTGTTCAGCCAAAACAAACTTTGTTTTTATTGTTTTCCTGTGAACACTGTAAAGCTGCTTTGAAACAAACTGTGTTGTAAAAAGCGCTATATAAGTGATTTAACTTGACTAGACTTTTTTTTTTACTGTAAAATTTGAAGACAACTTGTTAAATATCTTCCAGATTTAAAAAAAAAAAGACAGCTTATGACAAGGCACTCGTGTCACTTTGCATGTTACATAAGCTTTACTGTAAATACGGTTTGGTCAAACTCCACATTTTCTCCATGGCACATATTTTATTTTACAAGATTCTAACACTTTAGTATGTACATTCATGCATTTGACTCTAAACATCTCCACATTCTGCTTTCAATTTATCTGAATCCAAGATCAAATAGAAACTGTTGAGATAAGTTACCTGCTGGTTTTGGTAGGCTGTGACAGTGATGAACTGAGTCTCAGGGAAGGAGAAGGTGTACACACCCTCCGCTGGCAGTGATAATAGAGTCTGTGACACGCATTCAAGAGGACTTTGCAGAATAACGTGTATGCGTGGCTTGTACCTGTGCATGGACTTCAGGATTATCTGAATTACAAAAGACATTGGACGCATTTAGTATTTGTATTTAAGTGTTGTTGTCTGTTGATTTATGTTGTAGTGTTGAGGCAGTCGTGTGAAAGAAAGGGAACTCACATGGCCTTTGTCATCCATCTCATTGTTGGTGAGCTTGACTCGATCAAAGCTAATCATCTGTCTCATCCAATTCTCTCCTGAACAAGGTGAGTCCGGGTGGACATATAGATGAGGGAAGACGCATGGATGATCTGTGTTTCCAGCCACCATCCACTGAGAGCTGTGGTACACATACCTAACATCGAAGGTAATAACAATAACTAAAATTATTGTGTTAATAACTAGAAGTCCAAGTAAGCCCAAAAAACTCAACTTCCCCACCATTGATGGAAATTTACGAATTTCCATGTTTTCACTGTTATACGGTAGGGGGCGTATGACATATCTTCTGAAAGACCACAAAATCTGAATTTTGCTTTTTTTATGAATCTTACCTATATTCAAGAGTTGATTTTATAAAAGCGTGTTGCTGGTGGTTGGCCTTTTTTTTAAATGCTGGCAGGGAAAGACTTAATTAAACAGTTTAGATCAAGGGACAGACCACAGTATACCTGTATCTTTTTGAGTCCACAGGCATGATGTCCATGGCAATGGAGTATTGCTGGAAGGGATCCAGATTGTGGACATTGACTCGGACAGAGGGGAACATTCTCCTGAGTAGAGGACAGATACACAATCAACACTGACATCATTACAACTGTTTGGCTAGTTACAGATACAAATATTGAATAATCTAATACAATTTGCAGTTATAGTTCATAATAAAATCTACACGAAAGAAGATTTACATAAGATTCATAATAAAATCTACACAAAAAGCTATACAAATGTTGCCCTGATTTTTTCCTTCTGGATAAGTTGATGCTAGGTGCCAAAAGACGGAACCAATCTGTCGATGAAGTTGACAGATTTCAAATACAAATTATGTAGTAAATGAAGGGAACAAATTTGTTAGTTTCAGACTATGATTTCATCCAGTCAGAGACCATCAAAAGACTAGTATGGAGCCCCTAAAGGGACATAGTGAAGAAAAAAAGTGTGGAGAAAGATTATTTGGCAACAGTTTTGTATTCCCCCAAGAAACTTTGTTCGCTCACAAAATGTTTGCATTCCAAGAACACATTTTCATTTTCAAGCTAAAACATATCATTTTTCTACCATCATGTCTTCTTAGTGGATTCATAGACTGGAAACCACTACATATGAATTTTAAAATCTGAACAGATTTGGATAAAGTAAAGACTAGGCTTCATGTACTTGCCGATTTAAAAAATTGGGTTGAGTTACAGAGAAAAATGGGGCATCATATATTTAACAGCTGAGGATTACACACTACCAGACCATACGGTGGTTTTGAACACAACAAACTCACACAGAAACATGTAAGATGCACAACTTTTTTCCGTTGGCAGTAAAGTTAGTTTAACATTTGACAATCTATTGACACTTGTATTCATAACCCATTAAACTCTGCACATTTCATGTTTTCAAACCATATCATGCATACGCAGAAGAAATTATATATATATGATATTGATATCATACTTATAGTAAAATGATGCTGTTTTTGGAATTAGCATTTACATTTTTGAACTTTAAATGTATGCAATGCTGTAATTAAACTGCAACATTGTTTGGCCTAAAGACATCAAACCATCTTGATTCAGAATATTATTCCCTATAATGCACAAGGCTTGTTTTTCAGATGATTAATCTGCTCAAGGAAGTTGAATGAGTATGAAATCAAATATATGTTATATATTTGTTATATGTTAGATTTCTTGAGTGCAATGTAAGTCACTTTGGATAAAAGCATCTGCCAAATGCATAAATGTAAATGTAAATGTGACCACAAAGTAAACACGTCTACAACAATCCCTATAGTGATTTAAAAACGCGCACACATTTTAAAAGTAGTGCTTCAACCCTAACTGATATTAAAGATAAATGTACCTGATATCACTTCAATAGTGTAATCTCATCACTTGGCCAAACACACACTTTCGCTTGTTTAATATACTTTAATTGTAACACTGTTTTATTTGTATTTTTTTAATGATATACAGGATCTATAAAAGACATGACCCTCTGTTTTACAGCACTCGTTTATATATAGTAATATTTTGCTGACAGGACAAAAACATTGATTGATTTTTGAGGAACTATAATGTACTACCTCCCAACTTTGGTGATGATCATCTCTGTGCCGATCTCATGAAATCTCTTCCACAGCTCAGATCCCTGAAGATCGACCCGAACTTCAGATTCTGTCTCTGTCCCTGCAGGTTTCCTCGGCTTCACGCTTCCTTTCTTCCTGTCGTTTCGCTGATCTTCACAAGTAATCAAAACAACATTACACAAATAGCAACGTTCAATACAAACAAGTAAACACCGCTCAAATGCTTCCTCTCCCGGACAGTTGTGCTGCACTAACCCTGTGGGTCGATGAAACTTCCTTGCGGTGTTACTCCGTCATATTCCAAGCCACACCGCAACTTCTCATTCTTCATGTTTTCCACCTTCATCTTCTTGCAACTTTTCCCTGAAGCCTCCACGGTGCTGATTCCCTGCATTCTGAGATGAGAGACACGAGTCTTTCAGCCTGTCTGCAGCATCTTCGAAGCGGCTCAATACATCACATCATTCTCTCCTCTCCTCTCCTCTCTCTTGTCCTCTACGCGCGCTCGCTCGTGTTAACACTTCACCTCTTTATTTCTCATCCGCAACTAAACTGTCCAACTTTTCATTCACCTATGGAAAAGGAGATGCTCTTGTTCTCAAACTTACAGGCACCAATAGGATCTCAGAGGAGGACGGGAGTAAAGAAACTCCCAGTCACAGTCAGCAGTCGCAACAGAGTTGTTGTTGTTGTTGTTTTTTTTAACAGTCAGAGAATATGTAAACGCAATGGCCTGGTTTCACAGACAGGGCTTAGATTAAACCAGGATTAGATCTTAGTTCAATCACGCTTTGTCAGTGCAAGCTGCTTTAAGTTAAAACATCTGAAACATGGATTTTAGTCTGGGACTAGTCTTGAAACTGGGGGTTTGATTTCTGCATTGATGGAGAAAAAACTAAATGTTGTGCATTTTTTAAGGATTCCATGGATGGTGGAGCTTTGCGATTTGGCTGTGTTTTGTGTCCATCACAAAGGCACATTGCATCCTGCAGAAAAAAACAACAACTATAAGTCAGAGCTAAAGTTCGGTCTCATTGTTTATATGGGCATTTTATACTTTTTTGATGAAGTGAAATGTACCCTCACATAGAATGAGCCATTTAATTGTATTGTAACTAAAATTATTGCTGCTGTACATTTTTCTGCCTGATCTTTTTAGGTGTTATATTCAGGATAAAAAATATAACAGTATAACTGTAAAAATAAAATATATAAAATAACTTTTAAAAAATCTGCAAACACAAAGTCTGTGATATGAAGGAATCGTAAATAAATTATGTTTCTACTTGCTCTTTAGATGCTGCCAGTATAAATCCATATATGTATAAGTTTCAGCAACAACCCAAATATACCACACAAAAAAAAGTTTTGTACCTGAAATGTTATGTATTAATAACTACAAATTGCCTATGTGCTTTCTCAATAAAATTACTATTGGTCTCAGTTGACTTGAATTTGCCCTAAGAAATGAAACGCACCCTGACTGTTGCACAACTCTGCACGAACTTCAGTGATGTCAAGACTGTAATGTAATTGGTTATCAAGGCACATGTGATCTACGTTCACTGTCCGCGTGGGAGACTCTTGTATATCCCAATAACACCATCTCTGCATCACTGTATGTTTGTCATTCCGCTAGATGTCATTACTGTCACAGAAACCACAAAAGCAGGTGTCCATTTCAATTTATATTAAGAATTAAAAATAAGTATAATATAAGAAATGTTAGTTAAAAAAATATCAAGTAAAATATAATTACAATTAAATTATTAAATAACAATTAAAAATTGTTTAGCATATTCAAAAATATATAAGTATTCTTTAAAAAATAAGTTAAAATAATGCAAATTGCTGATTTTAATGCATATACTATTGATTAACAACCTTGTATGGTTACAGTAGGTCTGTCTTTAACAGTTTATAGTAATCAAACCAGTAAGACAATTTTGATGTTAAAATTGTGCATATGCACCAAAGCTGTTTTGTATCCGCTTATGGAAACCTTCATAACTGGCAGACTTGAAGAAAATTTTCCGTCGTTTGGTAAATAAATAAAAAACAGAGAGTTGATAGATAGATAGATAGATAGATCGTTTATTTGTCATTATACATGTACAAGTACAGTATAACGAAATGAGTTTGGAGCAAGCCTCCGAGCCGCATTCTCAATGTGTGAGAATGTAGCCAAAACTTCAGATGTTTTCGAGTTCAGTTCTATGGTTTTGTCCTTGAGGGGACATAAGGCAGTGCACAGGAAGATAGCAGACCAAGCTGTCAGGCTGACCTCCCAACCGAGAGATAGGGACAAGTTAGGGACATTAGGACAGGAGAATGCAATTTTAATCCATTTGATGATCTTCGGTAATTTGTCCGGATCATAATCAGTCAATCAGATCTGGTCTGGTTCTACTCGTGTCCGGTCCGTGCAGTTCCTCTAGACCAGTGGTCCCCAACCCCGCGGAGCGATTTCGCGGACCGGTCCGTAGATGAAATGGTACCGGGCCGCGGAGCGCATTCACGGACCGGTGTGCCTATGGATGCGTTTGAACAGTCTCGCTTGCGCTCTCAAATTATCACAGGTTTACCGGTCCGCGGCACAAAAAAGGTTGGGGACCACTGCTCTATACATTTCGTCCAGCCTCATGGCCAGACCGGTTACAGTCCGTGAAAGTTCACCGATCTGGCTCGCGATAGAGCCCACTCTACCCTGCGTATCTGCAGTCCGGACTGCGTTGTTACGGTTCAGGTCCTCAATCTGTATCACTCTCTGATCTAATACCTTCAAAAGGTCACACATAGCCCCGAAACATTCCTTAATTTCCACAGACAGCGGCTGGGTGAATTTGCTTGCAGCTATCAGCTGTCTTCCGATAGGTCAGGGCAATCCCAAAGCCAAAGAATAGGAGCCCCGCTATCAGTAATCCAATCATATATAAATCTTCCGCATCCTCAACGGACAGAGCCTCCAGGCACAGGACTTGCCATTTGTACCATGGGTCCATCACGTACCCTGCAGCAAAAGTCCCGTCCGGGCAGGTGGGTTCTCCCGGGGCGCCCTTCCTTTGTGAGAAAATCGTATCGATCGCGCTGATTGACCAGTTAATCATTTCCATTTCAGTATTTTCAGGAGTACAGCAAGCAGCGGGTCAGGGAAAAAAAGACAAATACCAGAGCGCTAGAGCACAGCGGGAGCAGAGAGAAACACGTCTGCACTGTATGAGAGCAGTTTCAGGAAAAGTTACATACATATTGACAATATTTTCAATATTTTCCAACATTTTATTATGTAAGCTTTTTTGTCATTGTACACCTAAAACAATAGTGTGAATGTTATATATGTCTACAATGATACAAAGTATTCAGACCACCTTCAATTTTTCACTCTTTGTTATATTGCTGCCATTTGCAAAAATCATTAAGCAAATTAATTTTTTTCCTCATTAATGTACACACAGCACCCCGTATTGAAAACAGTATTGTTGACATTTTTGCAGATTTGTTAAAAAAGGAAAACTGAAATATCTCATGGTCTAAAGTATTTAAACCCTTTGCTGTGACACTCATTTTATTTAACTCAGGTCCATTTCTTCTGATCATCCTTGTTCTACGCCTTCATTTGAGTCCAGCTGTGTTTTATTATACTGATTTGGACTTTATTAGGAAAGCCACACCACACCTGTCTATATAAGACCTTACAGCTCACAGTGCATGTCAGAG
Source organism: Rhodeus uyekii (assembly GCA_037043235.1). Taxonomy (NCBI): domain Eukaryota; kingdom Metazoa; phylum Chordata; class Actinopteri; order Cypriniformes; family Acheilognathidae; genus Rhodeus; species Rhodeus uyekii. Next base: position 110,158 of record JAWRVZ010000627.1, read on the forward strand.
CAAATGAGAATCATGAGGTCAAAGGAAATGCCTGAAGAGCTCAGAGACAGAATTGTGGCAAGGCACAGATCTGGCCATGGTTACAAAAAATCTTCTGCTGCACTTAAGGTTCACTTAAACACAGTGGCCTCCATAATCCTTAAATGGAAGATGTTTGACACGACCAGAACCCTTCCTAGAGCTGGCCATCCAGCCAAACTGAGCTATCGGGGGAGAAGAGCCTTGGTGAGAGAGGTATAGAAAAACACAAAGATCACTGTGGCTGAGCTCCAGAGATGCAGTCGGGAGATGGGAGAAAATTGTAGAAAGTCAACCATCACTGCAGTCTTACACCAGTCGGGGCTTTATGGCAGCCTCTCCTCAGTGCAAGACACATGAAAGCCCGCATGGAGTTTGCAAAATTAAACACCTGAAGGACTCCAAGATGGTGAGAAAAAAGATTCACTGGTCTGATGAGACCAATATAGAACTTTTTGGCCTTATTTCTAAGCGGTATTTGTGGTTTACCTTCCAACAAGACAATGACCCAAAGCACACAGCTAAAATAATGGAGTGGCTTCACAACAACTCTGTGACTGTTCTTTAATGGCCCAGCCAGAGCCCTGACTTAAACCCAATTGAGCATCTCTGGAGAGACCTAAAAATGGCTGTCCACCAACATTTACCATCCAACCTGACAGAACTGGAGAGGATCTGCAAGGAGGAATGGCAGAGGATTCCCAAATCAAGGTGTGAAAAACTTGTTGCATCTTTCCCAAAAAGACTCATGGCTGTATTAGAGCAAAAGGTGCTTCTACTAAACTGAGCAAAGGGTCTGAATACTTAGGAGTAACCATGAGTTATTTAAGTTTTTTCTTTTTTAATAAATTTGCAAAAATGTCAATAATTCTGTTTTATGTCAATATGGGGTCCTGTGTGTACATTAATAAGGGAAAAAAGGACTTAATGGCTTCAATATAACAAAGAGTGAAAATGTTAAGGGGGTCTGAATACGTTCCGTACCCACTGTGTGTGTGTATATGTTTACTGTCTCTGTGTACTGGAAGCTTCTTCTGTCACCAAAACATTTAATTATATAATATTAAGCAATAAAGCTTACTAATTTTGATTCTGAATAGAGCTGGATGATGACATTTTGTTCATCAAGTCCATGGAACAAAGCTTAAACATTTGGTAATAATAAAACGGGGAACAGGTCTGCATCAATAAAAAAAACAGGGAAGTCAACTACTAACTAGAACAGACAAAACGGCAACAGGCCAAACCATGAAAAAGAAACAAAAAAGGACATGACTATGAAACAATGAATTAAACAAGAGATGACAGTGACATTACAGAGGTGCAAATGGGAACAGAGGAGCAAAGAAGATGTAGACCCAGGGTTACACCGAAGGCCTGGAATACCAAGAAGTGTGGGGGCACTCCCTTGAATTGGGAGTGAATTGGTTTGCAACATAGTTGAGAATTTACCTTCCTGCTCGTGCTTTTTAGAAGGTATTGGTTCGCTAGATGTATGAGAACTGCGCATGGTATGTGAAACACCCTAATGTCCTTTTTAAAAAGGTATGCCATTTATTTTACTTTTGCTACTTTTGTGTGTTTTTAAGCATGTTCAAATTCTTCGGCTTCATTGCTATTTTGGTTTGATCTCTTGATTTGTTTTGATATTTTTGTTATGTTGTTGTTTTTCAGTTTAAGGTAACTTTCTAACTGTTTATTGTTCTCTGTTTATTCGTGTCTTTTTGTATTTTTACATATTTTGTTTAGTTTTATAATTAGTTATTATTGTGATGTTTAACTAAGGCCATTTTGTCACTGACTATTTGTTTTGGTATTGGTAAAACATGTGTTCTTTGTTTATTTCTTGCTTTTTAGGAACAGGGGTGACCTAGAGTGGGCAGGCTAGCTATCTTTGAGGGTGGATGTTCTCTTTTGCAAAAATGTGAGGTGAAAGTTGTTGCATGAATTTCACCGGAGTGCACATACCTTTGAGACTTGGTGCACAGGGGTATATTTATTGTGGTCTGCCTCAAAATCCATTGGTTTCCCTATCCTGTTGCAGGTACAACCCAGTTCAGTGGGAAGACTTTTTTTTTTTCTTGGGGGGTTATTTTTTCTTAAACTTATTAATACAAGTCTTTTATTACCACACAGTTTTTGATTCTTATGAAAAGCATTTTGATGTTGTGATGAAGACGTGCAAACCAGTTTGCCTTCGGGGATAAATGTGAGTCCATAAGGGATGTAAAAAGGATGGCGCACGCGTAGAAGCTCTTAGTGCAAGGTGAAATTTATTTACAGTGTCAACAGTGAAGAGTATACAAGTGACACAAAAATAACCAAACAAAACAAATCCTAAAAGTATCAAAGAAACAACAAAAATAGAAAACAAACCAGCAAATACTCCAACAGAATATCCGCAGTATATATATATATATATATATATATATATATATATATATATATATATATATATATAATATATAAATATTATATTATATATTTATAATATATAAACATTTAAACGAAATACCAATGGAGGGAGATTTGTTTCTGTCTCCCACTCAAAATGAGTAAGGCACGTGTCGTCAAAAAGCGCCGAAGCACGACCAGTAGACAATTTATCAGGATGTTTCTTTTCAATGAAATCAGTAACCTTCTGCCACATAGCCGTCGCTTCCTTAATTTCACTTGTAGAAATGTTTTCCTCCGGTTTTCCTTCCATAGTCTGCAGCTCAATCAGCTCCTCAGTCCACAGTTCCTCCTGATGCTCCTGCTGCTCGATCACTCATGCGGCACCGCGCTATTATTTATCCACAATTTCATGCTTCATTTCCATGTTCATGTAACAGTGTGTAAAGAGTTAAATTCTGCACAAATGGAAACAGCGCCATCTGTTGGGCGCGTGATGGTATTTAGAATGTGGAATAGGGACCGCCCTCAGCAGAGTTAACGGAAATTGCTGTGGGTAAGTTACAAATTCTGAGGAACGGGAGAATTGTCAGTTAAAAAGTGTAAAACATAAAAATAATGTGCTAATTGTGGATTCATCCTATAATTAATATTTAAGAGAAATGTTGAGATGTGTTTGGTGTCGAAAATATTTTCTTATTCTTATTGTGTTTTGACTTGTTTCACATAGAACTGATTTTATTCTCCATTCTGTCGATCCCTTATTTCTTCTGTATATCTCCATTGTGCAGGTATGTTTGTAAAATGAGTTTTGTTTGAAATATTGTCTTATTAATGTAAAGTTGCGAACGCTCACCGCAAGGGGGAGATGTTTTTCTGTTTTATTGAATTATTAGTTAAACTGTTCACTATACGATCACAAAATTGAAAGAGTAATATGTTAAAAAAAGACTTAAATACAGGAAATGTTATAAATAAAGCAGAGTTAACGGAAATTGCTGTGGAACGGATTTTATTCTCCATTCTGTCGATCCCTTACTTCTTCTGTATATCTCCATTGTGCAGTATATAGTGTGCAGCACAATACAGTAGGAAGACCACCCAGGCAAGACCGTCACATTGGTGCCGTGAAATTGTGATGCCGCTGTGTTGCTGTGGGTCGTGTGTCTTCAAGCAAGCTGTTGGAGATAGCATAGCTGCATAAGGATTGGAAGTATCCATCATCAGTTGTACAGCTCGTCATCATTTCATAGTATTTTGTCAAAGGACTTGCTTTTTATGCTTTTTTTCAGTCCATGAAACTTTCCACTCTGTTCTTTTGATTGAGTTTTATTGTAGGATCATATACTCATTTTGTCACTCATGATGAGTAATAATAACAGATATTTGCCTGGAAAATTCACTCCCTGTCCAGTGGGTAGAGGCAGGGGCGTTCTAGGTGTACCAAGTGTTTCAGTGGATAGCCCCAACACTGGTGATAGTAGACCTGGCGTTTCACAAAGGGTGTGTCCTGGAAGAGAGAATGATGCAGCAGACATGCAGACAAATAATGGAAATCATAAAGGGTGGAGCACATCAACACCGAGTGCTGAACATGGTATACCTGATATGTTAGTGCAAATGAGTTCAATTGTCCATCAAATTGGTCAGCAGTTAGCAGACAACATTATGTCTCATCTTAGCCCTCACAGCTTTGACACTGTCACACAACATAGACAGCCTCCTGATGATTATAAAGCTACTGGCTCTTCTGGCATGGTAGAGTTGTCACAAAACCAACTGATTCAACACAGGAAAATCAAGGAGCCACCTTCCTTCAGAGGGGATGGTACTGACACAATAGATGTTGAAGAATGGGAAGATTTGATGAGAACATTTGTTAAAAAAAGCAACATGAATGTGGAAGAACATGTAGAGGAAATCCTTGTTCACTTGCGTGATAAAGCAAAAGATGTAGCGAAATTCTGGATCAGGAATTGTGACTCCTCCTCTAATGTCTGCCCAAGTTCCATTTATAGCCTACTGCGCAAACATTTCAGTTGTAACCACTATTCACCTGTCCCTCTTGCAGATTTTTACACTACTTTACCTGAAGGGTCAGAGAATCCTTATGACTATTGGCTGAGACTCAACAAAGCAGCGGATGTTGCAGTAGAATGTCTGCGAGAGCAAGGTAAAGCACTTGACAAGCCCGGGGTGGAAATTGTCTGAATGTTTATCAGAAACTGCCCGAGTAGAGACTTGGCGTTGACATTCAGGTCCAAACCAATTGACAAGTGGTCAGCACATGAAGGACAGGCTGTTCTTAATGACTATCAGTCCGACTTGCCATTTACAGCCACCAACTCAGTACAGCGGAGTTCAAATGAACGCGTTTCAGTTAATAAGCTTGATGTTGCTCTGGCTCCAGCTCCGGCTCCGGCTCCGGCTCCGGCTCCGGCTCCGGCTCCGGCTCCGGCTCCGGCTCCGGCTCCGGCTCCGGCTCCACCTCCAGCTCCAGCTCCAGCTCCAGCTCCAGCTCCAGCTCCTACTGTTCGTGACCAACAACAGCAAAGTACAGATTTCTCTGCCCTTGAAAAGGTTATAAATATGCTTGAGAAAGTCCTGCTGTCCAATACTGCCAAACCCCAGCCTCATCCTAAACGTCAGTCTAATAGCAGACTTCCTTGGATTGAAGGTTTCGATGCTTTTCCTTGTGCTATCTGCAATGATGCTGCTCATTCTGCTTTGACACATTGTCGTGAGCACCGACTGTGTTTTCAGTGCCAGTCACCTGATCATTCCAGACGTTCCTGCCCTAGGAGAAGACAATCACCTCAGCCTGCTCAGGAAAACTAGCAGGTCTGTGCGTAAAGGAGGTTAGTGCAGACCAGATTGATAACCCTCCTAGCTTTGATACACAAGATTTTGAGTCCGTATACGAAGAATACAAACCCAGTGTCGCACCTGATAAAACGGCTGTTTTTCAAAGACTACAACGAGTACCCAGAGCTGACTCATTGTTTTACACTTCCGTGTCTGTAGAAAATGGCCCATCCTTCACTGCCTTACTTGATAGTGGTTCAATGGCCTGCACTATCAGTGAAGCAGCCGAGGCGAGGTTATCAGCAGGCCCTTCTAGATTAGCAAAACTTTCTGCCGATGATGTAGTGATTATTGGATGTGGTGGTCATCGTGTCACTCCAACAGCAATGTATGATCTGTCGGTCTGTGTTTATGGATGCAAAATGATAATACCTGTGCTAACTGTTCCAGGCCAGACTGATGAGATGATATTGGGCAGTAATGCCATTAAAAGCCTTATGACACTACTAAAGAAAACAGATGATTACTGGAAACTGGTCTCACTGCCATGCGGTAAAGGAGAGAGTGAGACTCTAGAGTTCATTTCATTGCTGTCCAACACACAGAGATGGAGAGGTGAGCAACTACCGGGAAAAGTTGTCAAGCTCAAGCATAGTGTGACTCTTCAACCGCAGAGTGAACATCTGGTGTGGGGCAAGCTTCCTGTCAGTACTACAATGTCAGTGGGCAGTACAGTGATTGTGGAACCTACTCAATCCAAAAGTGTTCCTAAGCAGATCATGGTAGGCCGAGTCATCACACCTTTATGGGGTGATGGTTGGATACCTGTGAAAGTTATGAATCCCACAAACGGTGTGTTAACCCTGAGAAGAACTGTAAAGATCGCGGACGTTTCCCCATGCATCGCTGTGGAAGACCTTCCAAGTTGTAGCCACATTAAGTCTCAAGTTCAACACCTTCATCACGCGAACGGTTCACAGGAATCTGAAGATGAGATGGCGCGTATCCTGAATGACCTAGACTTAAATGACTTGGATTTGGCAGCTTGTGAAGTGTCTCCCGATTGGAAAGTTGCACTACTCCGTCTCGTTGAGAAATATGAGTCAATCTTTTCGAGGAACAAGATGGATTGTGGTGAGGCTAAAGACTTTGTACATCGGATCCACCTAGTGGACGACAAACCATTTCGTCTTCCTTACCGTCGTGTTCCCCCAGGCCATTATGAGAAACTTGGCATTGGATGAAATGGAAGAGAAAGGTATTATCAGAAAATCAAACAGTGAGTACGCTTCTCCCCTTGTCCTAGTGTGGAAGAAAAACGGTGATCTTAGAATCTGTACAGACTTTCGATGGTTGAACGCCAGAACTGTAAAGGACGCCCATCCCTTGCCACACCAAGCGGATTCTTTAGCTGCTCTTGGAGGTAATGCCTTCTTCTCGACTATGGACCTTACTTCTGGTTTCTATAATGTTCCTCTGCATGAGGAGGATAAGAAATATACAGCATTCTCGTCGCCATTTGGTCTACATGAATATAACAGGATGCCACAGGGCCTTTGCAATAGTCCAGCTACATTCATGCGCATGATGATGTCTATCTTTGGTGACAAGAACTTCAGGAGTCTTCTATGCTATCTGGACGATCTCATGGTCTTTGCTCCTAATGAGCAGGTCGCTCTTGAAAGGCTGGAGATGGTGTTCTCTAGACTTAAGGCTCATAATCTTAAGCTATCCCCCAAGAAATGCCATTTCTTGCGTAGGTCAGTAAAGTTTCTTGGGCATGTCATCTGTGAGGATGGTGTTAAGACAGATCCAGAGAAGATAAAGGCCATTACCGATGTTCAAGCTGTGGATCTGATGAACTCTGATGGTATCACTCCTTGCCACAAGAAAATTAGATCATTCTTGGGTATGGTTTTGTACTATCAACATTTTATTGAGAGATGTTCTGCTAAGGCCAAACCTTTGTTCGATTTAATCTCAAAGACAAACCCAAAATGCACCAGAGGCAGGAGGAAGAAACTCAAGTTGAGTGCTAAACTCTCACCAGCAGACTGGACTGACAAATGTCAGGAAGCGTTTGATGCATTAAAAGAGGACCTTCTCACGAGCGTTACCTTGGTACATCCAAATTTCGAAAGTGACTTCATTTTGGCCGTAGATGCTTCATTTGACGGATTGGGTGCTGTCCTTTCTCCGATTCCTGATGGTGATACTATGGCCAGACCAGTGGCTTTTGCTAGCAAGACATTATCACGTTCCCAGATGAATTACCCAGCTCATAGATTGGAATTCCTTGCACTTAAATGGGCAATATGTGACAAGTTCCACTATTGGCTGAAGGGACGTCATTTTACTGCTTGGACGGACAATAATCCCCTCACCTACATTCTCACTAAGCCAAGTCTTCATGCCTGTGAGCAGCGTTGGGTTGCTAAGTTAGCTTCCTTCAGTTTCAGCTTGAAGTACGTGCCTGGTTCTAAAAACATAGTTGCAGACGCGCTGAGCAGGGAACCTTTTGTCTGATCCAGCGTGAGTCATCGGCTGGTTTCAGAACCTTACCTGTCCTTGCTCAATCAGGTTGATGGAGTTATTGATCGAGCTGTCCAAGATTCCTTCCGACTTACCACTAACTGTCAAGCCTTGAGTCCTGCTGATGTTAATTCCAAAGGGATTGAAGTTTATACTACGGACCAGATATCTGTGGGTGCTGCGTGAAGTTGGCCCCCCACCCAACGCAAAATGAGACCAAAATAGTCTCGTTCGTTTGTGCTGCGTTTGTGCTGGTTTGTGCTGTAAAAATTTTCGTTTGTGCTGCTTTCGTTTTTAAGATTTTACAAAAATAATTAATTAGGTCAAGTTCACTCAGCCCCCCACATGCTCCAAATTCAACAAAAATGGTCTCATTCGTTTGTGCCGCGTTTGTGCTGGTTTGTGCTGCAAAATTTTTCGTTTGTGCTGTTTTAGTTTTTTAGATATTAAACGAATAATTTTAAGTAGGTCAAGTTCACTCAGCCCCCCACATGCTCCAAAATCGCCCAAAACAGTCTCATTCGTTTGTGCTGCGTTTGTGCTGGTTTGTGCTGCAAAAATTTTCGTTTGTGCTGTTTTGGTTTTTTAGATATTAAACGAATAATTTTAAGTAGGTCAAGTTCACTCAGCCCCCCACCTGCTCCAAAATCGCCCAAAACGGTCTCATTCCTTTGTGCTTAATATTAATATTTGTTAAACCGAAACAGCACAAACGAAACTTTCACCGGCACAAACCAGCACAAACGAACGAGACCATTTTGGGCAAATTTGGAGCATGTGGGAGGGCTGATGACGTCATCGGCCAATAATTCAATGTTTAATATTTCAAAAATGGAAACAGCACAAACGAAACTTTCACCGGCACAAACCAGCACAAACGAAGCACAAACGAATGAGACCGTTTTGGGCGATTTTGGAGCAGGTGGGGGGCTGAGTGAACTTGACCTACTTAAATGTATCTTTTAATATCTAAAAATCCAAAACAGCACAAACGAAATTTTTTGCAGCACAAACCAGCACAAACGCAGCACAAACGAATGAGACTGTTTTGGGCGATTTTGGAGCATGTGGGGGGCTGAGTGAACTTGACCTACTTAAAATTATTCTTTTAATATCTAAAAAACTAAAACAGCACAAACTAAATTTTTTGCAGCACAAACCAGCACAAACGCAGCACAAACGAACGAGACCATTTTTGTTGAATTTGGAGCATGTGGCGGGCTGAGTGAACTTGACCTAATTAATTATTTTTGTAATATCTTAAAAACGAAAGCAGCACAAACGAAAATTTTTACAGCACAAACCAGCACAAACGCAGCACAAACGAATGAGACAGTTTTTGGGCGAATTTGGAGCAGGTGGGGGGCTGAGTGAACTTGACCTACTTAAAATTATTCTTTTAATATCTAAAAAACCAAAACAGCACAAACGAAAATTTTTGCAGCACAAACCAGCACAAACGAACGAGACTATTTTGGTTTCATTTTGCGTTGGGTGGGGGGCCAACTGCAGTATTGGATGCACATTGTTCTGGTGGTGTAGGACGGTTCATGGGTCTTGAATCTGTTCCGCTCTCTCTCGATGTGGATCAGACTACAGCACTCAATGTTAGTGCACTTTCATCTGCACAAGAACAAGATACTGCTGTGAGTAGAGCACTCTTTTATATTCGGAGACACAGACGTCCTGACAAACGAGAACGTGCCAGTGAGCCTCGTACAGTTTTAAATCTTCTTAAACATTGGAATCGACTCACCATAAGAGATGGCATGCTTTTCAAAATCAAAAGAGACATTCAAATGAATAAGAAGTTGTTTCAATTCATTGTCCCGCATGCTCTAAATCAACAAGTGTTGCATGGACTGCATGATGCAGCTGGCCATCAAGGGCGTTCCAGGACTCTTTCACTGGCCAGACAAAGGTTCTTCTGGACAGGCATGGAACGTGATATATATCATTATGTGAGAAATTGCATGCGATGTATTGTAGGCAAGACACCTGAACCGAAAGACCGTGATCCTCTTGAAAATATACGTACCTCAGAACCGATGGAACTCATCTGTATTGATTTCTGGACGGCAGAGCAGGGTGATAAGAGTGTGGATGTTCTCGTAGCAACGGATCATTTCACCAAATTAGCCTACGCTTTCCCCTGTAAAAACCAGTCAGCAAAGCAAGTTGCTCATCATTTATGGAAAAGTCTCTTCTGTGTTTATGGATTTCCAAGGCGGGTGCATTCAGATCAAGGTCCGAGTTTTGAGAGTAAATTGATGAAGGAGTTGCTGACTATGGCAGGTGTCAAGAAATCACATACCACTCCCTATCACCCAATGGGAAATGGGATCACCGAACGCTTTAACAGGACCTTAGGGAACATGATAAGAGCCTTACCTCCCCAGTCCAAAGCCAAATGGCCGCAATCTTTGCAGATGCTGACGTTCTGTTATAACTGTACCATCCATGAGACAACAGGTTTTGCGCCTTTCTATCTGATATTTGGGAGAGTTCCACGTCTTCCAGTTGATGTGATGTTCCAACAAGAATCCTCAAGTCCTCAAGAATGATGTTGTTGTCAAGTACTCAGACTTTGTATCAAGGCTTAAGTGTGACCTCAGCGAAGCTGCGAAGATTGCACGAAAGCACAGTGCAACTGAGCAAGCTCGGCATGCAAGGATCTACAATCAAAAAGCAAAAGGTTAACATTTGAGTGTAGGTGACAGAGTCCTTCTGGCGAATCGTGGTGAGCGTGGCAAACGGAAGATAGCAGACAAATGGGAGTCTAACATCTATGAAGTGATGTCTGTGAGATCACCCATTAATGTCTACCGGATTAGAGACACAGACACAGACAGGGAAAAGACTGTGCACAGGAATCTCCTACTCCCTGTTAACTTTTTGTACAATGATGGCGACATCAGTGTATCACCCGAATCAAATGATTTAATTGCAGACTTACCTGATTCTCCCGAGAGTGATGTGAGAACAGCTAAATGGGTTGTGCAGTCTGACATGCACACACACCCTGATGTTGAGAGTGACTCAGTTGTTTTGCCTGGGGTTCAGTGTTCTTTGGATGTGCAGAAATCCTTATCTGAGGCAGGTTCCGACACTCGTGGCAGTTTGGTGTGCTCTGATCAAGGAAGTGATGTTCCTCATAACTCAGATGACAGTCAACCTTCTGGTGATGAATTAGGACTGGACTCCTTGCAGTGCCCCTTGACTATGCCAGTTGCTCCACCCCCACGAGCTGTCAATAACTCTGTTCCAGTTACAGTCGACCCTATAGTTTGTAGACAACCTGAGCGTCTCCAAGCAGACACTAACACTTTAGTTGTAACTAAAGCTGGTAGGATTGTTAAGCCTCCTCAAAGATTTATCTATGAGATAAACAGTCAAGTTCTGCACGATACATCACCTTCTGTGATTTCTATTTTTGACATGGTTAAAAATCTTTTTCATGGGTGAATTATAAGTTGATATTTGAAGATTTAAGAAATCTATGTAAGATTTAAAATGTATTATTTCAGAAAACAATTTAATCCTTGATTGTGTATGAGAAGAGAGATGTATAGGGCATTTCTTTAATCTATGTTTAGTCTGGATTCTGGTACCGATCCATGCTTGCATACTTCCTATGGGAGAATTCTGTAATTGATATTTACGCTACACTGCGTCAAGGAGTTTTACATTCTTTCTGTCATCTTTTTCTCTCTTTCATCTCTTTTCTTTTCTTGTTCTTATGGTTTGATTTTACTGTTGTGCAGGCGCTTCCCCATTTAGCGAGATACCCCTCGCTGCAGACTGTAGCGCGGTGACGTCCCGTATACGTGACGTATATGCGTGACGGTACTTGTGTGGCACCGCCCATGCGCGTAAATTCACACCTGGATGTTAGTGCGCATGCGCGCAAATTTATACGTGGATGTTGGTCGAAAGCGATGGATTCAATGGCAGTAAGTGGATAAGCATTATTTATGTTGTTTTTAACAATTGTGCTTTTGTATTAACGTATTCTAAGGCATTCCATTGAGTGGGTTATAATCTGTTTAAAATTTTTAAAAAGATGTTATGACATTTTATGATAGGCTACGTGTTAGCGTTCGAGATTACAGGGTTTCTCGGGTGCTAAATATCTGTAAAAGTCTTAATTCGCCTTTAAATAAATTAAGGCTTTAAAGATGTCTTAGTAGAGCTTAAAGACTTAAATAAAGGAAGTAATGTCATTGATTGTTAATATTATTATAAAATAATAATAATAATAATAGTTTCTCAGTGTTTTTGTCCTGTTTTCCAAACAGATATTTAAACATCTTTCAACCGAAATACATTTACATTCGAAGCAAAATTGGAGTATCAAAAGAATGAATACAATTCAACAAAAGCAAATACCTTCTTATAATTATAAGGGTTAGGATTATAAATACCTTCCCTTAGGAATAATTTTTCTTTAATTTTCTGAGCTTTGGTTGATGATATTTGTTATTGTTTTAATTATAAGCTCATTTTATTTTTTTATCGATTTCGTATTTTGTGTCTCCATTAAATGTTTCTTTGCATTGTAAATGCATTGGTTAAAGAATCTTTAAACACTTATAAAACTACTGTGGAACAACACTTTTTGCAGCATGGTCAGAGCATACAGTAAAAGTTATGTTCCAGTATGTACTGTAGTTTATGTTACTTTTTTTTTTTTTTTTGGGGGGGGGGGGGGGGGGGTAATGTAAATCTATTATTGTAATAATGTAAATGTAATAATGCAAATCTAAAAAGTAATGTAAAGCTATTGAAGTAGTTTTAAACTCTTACTTTTTTTAACTTTATGCTAATAAAGTGTGTATATGCATGTGTGTGTGTGTGTGTGTGTGTGTGTGTGTGTGTATATATATATATATATAGTAATAAAGCTATATATGTAAGTAGATAGATTGATTGACTGACGGACACACAGACAAACAAACTGAGAGATTGATGTATTGAGTTACCTTCAATTTATTAATGAAATTCTTTACTCTGTCTGAAAAACATGTTGAAGGAAAACTTACATTGACCTTTAGCATACCCTCACCATTCCAAGCATAACAGTCCTACTTGCTTTTGATGCATTAACTGTTAACATTTCTATTTTTTTAATTCTCAGGGCATTCCCAGACAACATCAATCAAATAACTGTGTTTGTTTTAATGGTAAGTCAGCATTGTGACCTAAGTCACACCAGAAAGTATTACAAATGTCCTACATCGGAAAGATTGTGCATGTTTTAGTATACTATTGTACATTTATTTAGTGTCTGCTCTAATGTGCTTTAATTCATATTGTAGTATGCACTCTACATTGTAATGGAGGGGTGTTTTGATTTCAATGAGGTAAGGTTTCATTTTCAAAAACTCTTCAGTGTTCTCTAATCAGTGCTCTGTTTTACAGAGTGACGTGCTGACAATTAGAAGGTGTTGGTGCATGCTACTTCTGAGTAATTACCCTTTGAAATAAGTTGTGCTGTCTGTACAATGTTGCCAACTTAATTGTGAACAGCTTTTTAGAAATAAACATTTTGCTTTTTAAAATAAATCATCATAAATCGTCAAATATCATTACACGTATCGATCTACCCAAGTGGATCCTGGTCCTGGGGATGTCATTAAGAACAAACTGTCTTCATGAGCCCTTTATATTTTTAACATTTGAAGGTCAGATGCTGAAAGAAAAAAACTCCAAAAAAAGAGAAGAGTAGAGAAAGCAGGTGTGGGTTTCACTTTATTTCTTGAACAGCACAAATAACAGGGTTTTGAAAATAATTCTACTTATTTTTACTTTACAATTTAGAGGTGATGAGAACCCCCTGTTGATCACTTGACCAAAGACTGGACCAAGGTAAGAACAGTATAAACTCCTATCAATCTATCAGTGTCCCTTTTTAATATATTTTATATAAAGTTACAACTGTTGACTATTTCAGACAGATGCCACCTGAGTTCCTGCTGCGGCGGATCCTGATAAGAGTTGTCACAGATGATGTGACAAATTGAGTGAATTTGTGATTCATGTGAAATAAATTATATATATATATATATAATATAATATATATATATATATATATATATATATATATATATATATATATATATATATATATATATTATATATTTATAAATTTTATATGATGTGTGTGTGTATATATATATACACCTATATACACCTGTATAAATATACATTCTATATATATAATGTATATTTATATATTATTTATATAGGTATATATTATTTGTATTTTGTATATATTATGTGTACATAATTCTGTAATTACAATCGTAAAAGAGGATTTTATTCAGTTAGGGAGGTGGAAGGCTATTAGTCTGTTGACTTTTTTATGATGGAGGGGAATTTCAGTAGATTTGAGTGAATTTTCATGTGATAATATATATTTATATATAGATTGTTTTAGATTATATATAAATATATATTTTATATAATGTATATTTATCTAGCTATATATTATTTATATATTGTTTATATTTTATAATGTGTACATAATTCTGTAATTACAATTGTGTATATAAATGAAATAAAAGAAAGTTATCACCGTTTTCAGTTTTTCTTTTTCTGTTTTGGTATGCAGATGGGAATACAGACACTTAACATGTACTGTAT
>JAWRVZ010000628.1:0-123946 GCA_037043235.1 Rhodeus uyekii
TGAACATGTTAAGAACACGTCATTTTGAAGAAACATGTCTGGTTTCATGTATTTCTGATGCTCATAGGGCTCACAATAAATCATAAACTATCTATATTTTAAAATCTCAGTAAAGCTGTAATACTAGTTTTGTCCACAAGCGGCACCGTCAGGCTAGGAAATCTTTTTATTCCAATTTCAGTTAGAAGAATCTTTGCTCACATCTTGTTTCACACATCCACACTATTTTAGTATTTGATAGATCTTCCCATACTGCATAATAACCAATTAAAACTAAAAAATGATGGCTGTAATATTACTTGTCCACAAGAGGGAGCCACAGGATAAGGAATCTTTTTATTCCAATTTTTGAATTTGTTTTTTTTAAATATGTGAACAATTTCTAAATTGGCTGTCACGGTACACTCGTTTATTCGATTGACTTGAAACTTGTCATGCACGGTCTTTATCCAAGGGTCCATGATGTTCTATGAGGATATTGGCATATCTCAAAAAACATGGCCGTCATCAGCCAATGAAGTTTGAGCATCAATTAGACCAACTTAACACTTTTGCTAAAATTGTAATAACTCTGGAGTGCAAAGAGATAATCTCACCAAACTTGAAATACTCATGTAAGAGCTTATTTTGTGGTCAAACTAAAACATCTGCAACGATTGACCACTTGGTGGCGCTATATTATGAAAAAAAACACTAAAACATCTATACATGTGCACTCGTTAGTCCGATTAACTTCAAACTTGTCATGCACGTGGAGAACAAGTCAGATTGACATAGACTGACATAACAGTTCAGATGACATGACATGTTGTGTTAAACACATTCACACTATATTAATATCATTTGATAGATCTTCTCATACTGAATAAACTTCATAAAACTGTGATTATGTGGCAAACAGGTCAAATTGACATAAACTGACATAACAGATCATATGACGTGTTAAGCACATCAACACAATACTGAAATCATTTGATAGATCTTCTCATTCTGAACATCTTTGATGTTTATACATTGTTTGTACAACCTAGAAACTTCACAGAACTGTGCACATTAGGAGAACTACTCAAATTGACAGAAAATCGTCATAACCGCTCAGATGAACTTGCGACGTTTGAACCCCGTTGATTGATGCTTGCAGCTATATTTATTATTATTATTATTATTATTCTGTCGAACTTCCGATCGTGCAGACCAAACCGTAAGGTCTAGAGACTTGAAAGTTGGCCAGATGGTAGGTCTCAATTTGGGGGGAACGTATCAAAACATGACGCAAATCGGCCTATAGGTGGCGCTACAGCCACTAAAAACGCGTACACGCTCATAACTCGTAAACCGTTTGTCCTACACTAAAGTGTCTTATATCCCTGGAATCCTTGGCTCAAGACTTAAAAAATGTATATCTCCGATTTCATTTCCGTCTATAAAAATGTTCCGCCATTTTGAATTTTCTGAAAAAAAATTTTTTCGAACTCCTCATAGAGCGTTTGTCCAAATCACGCGAAACTTCACACGCATCATCTAGAGACTCTCCTGACCAAAAGTTATTCAAATAATTTTGATCAGTGATTCACGCTCGCAACAGGACGTCCAAACGTCTGAATAGGGCGGAGCCTCTTTCGCTAAAATCGTAATAACTCTGAAACGCAAAGAGATAATCTCACCAAACTTCAAATACTCATGTATGAGCTAGTTTTGTGGTCACGCTAAAAAACCTGGAACGATTGACCACTTGGTGGCGCTATATTACAAAAAAACACTAAAACATCTGTACATGTGCACTCGTTATTCCGATTGACTTCAAACTTGTCATGCACGGTCTTTGTCCAATGAGCCATGATGATTTAAGAGGATATTGGCATATCTCAAAAAACATGGCCGTCATCGGCCAATGAAGTTTGAGCATCAATTAGACCAACTTAACGAACTTCAATCGGAACGAAACTCGATGAGCGTATTTGACTCATAGTCCTAGAGGTCTGTCAGAATTTTTTTTTAAATCGGCCACTAGTTGGCGCTAACGAGTTTTTTGCGTCTCTACTCACGTGTTGTTTCACACATCCTCACAATATTGATATCATCTGTTAGATCTCCTCATACTGAGCAACTTTGCTTCAAGAACCACTGCTGTGAATCAAATTGTTAGCGAAATATTGGAGATTTTAGAAAATTAAAATTTTTCGAACTAGTCATAGGCCGTCAATACGATTGGCTTGAAAATTCACACACATCATCTAGGGACACTCAAGGCAAAAAGTTATTCAAAGAATTTCGATCAGTTTAACCGTTCAGCAGATACAATTTTTCATATATTTCTGATTTGGTCTATTGTGATTAAAATGTCTATATATCTTGTGCACAAACAAAAAATGTCACAGAACTGTGAACATGTTAAGAACAAGTCATTTTGAAGAAGTGTGTCTGGTTTCATGTATTTCTGATGCTCATACGGCTCACAATAAATTATAAACTACCTATACTTTAAAATCTCAGTAAAGCTGTAATACTAGTTTTGTCCACAAGAGGCACCGTCAGGCTAGGAAATCTTTTTATTCTATTTTCAGTTAGCAGACTCTCTATTCACATCTTGTTTCACACATCCACACAATATTAATATTTGATAGATCTTCTAATATTGAGTAACCCATTAAAACTGAAAGATGATGGCTGTAATATTACTTGTCCACAAGAGGGAGCCACAGGATAAGACATCGTTTTATTCCAATTTCTGAATTTGTTTTCTTTTAATATGTGAACAATTTCTAAATTGGCTTTCACGGTACACTCGTTTATTCAATTGACTTGAAACTTGTCATGCACGGTCTTTATCCAAGGGTCCATGATGTTCTAAGAGAATATTGGCATATCTCAAAAAACATGGCCGTCATCAGCCAATGAAGTTTGAGCATCAATTAGACCAACTTAACACTTTTGCTAAAATTGTAATAACTCTGGAGTGCAAAGAGATAATCTCACCAAACTTGAAATACTCATGTAAGAGCTTATTTTGTGGTCAAACTAAAACATCTGCAACGATTGACCACTTGGTGGCGCTATATTATGAAAAAAAACTCAAAAACATCTGTACATGTGCACTCGTTAGTCCGATTAACTTCAAACTTGTCATGCACGTGGAGAACAAGTCAGATTGACATAGACTGACATAACAGTTCAGATGACATGACATGTTGTGTTAAACACATTCACACTATATTTATATCATTTGATAGATCTTCTCATACTGAACAAACTTCATAAAACTGTGATTATGTGGCGAACAGGTCAAATTGACATAAACTGACATAACAGATCATATGACGTGTTAAGCACATCAACACAATACTGAAATCATTTGATAGATCTCATTCTGAACAACTGTAATATGTCTACATATGGTTTTCAGAAAGTAAAAACTTCACAAAAAGCAGTTTATGTGGAGAACAAGTCAGAATTACATACATTGACTGACATAAGCTGACAACAGATCAGATGACGTGTGGTGTTAAATATCCACACAAAAAAATCGGTATAATTTGATAGATCTTCTTATTCTGAACATCTTTGATGTTTATACATTGTTTGCACAACCTAGAAACTTCACAGAACTGTGCACATTAGGAGAACTACTCAAATTGACAAAAAATCGTCATAACCGCTCAGATGAACTTGCGACGTTTGAACCCCGTTGATTGATGCTTGCAGCTATATTTAGGGGTTCAAACGCGAAGCGTTGAAAACCTATTGTAATTGTTAGGATTTTTATTATTAGGGGTTCAAACGCGAAGCGTTGAAAACCTATTGTAATTGTTAGGATTTTTAGGGGTTCAAACGCGAAGCGTTGAAAACCTATTGTAATTGTTAGGATTTTTATTAGGGGTTCAAACGCGAAGCGTTGAAAACCTATTGTAATTGTTAGGATTTTTATTATTATTAGGGGTTCAAACGCGAAGCGTTGAAAACCTATTGTAATTGTTAGGATTTTTATTAGGGGTTCAAACGCGAAGCGTTGAAAACCTATTGTAATTGTTAAGATTTTTATTATTATTATTATTATTCTGCCGTACTTCTTATCGTGCAGACCAAACCGTAATGTCTAGAGACTTGAAAGTTAGCCAGAAGGTAGGTCTCAATTTGGGGAGAACGTATCAAAATATGACCCCGATTGGCCAATAGGTGGCGCTACAGCGATCAAAATACCTAAATTGCTAATAACTCATAGACAGTTTGTCGTACACTCAAGTGTCTTATATCCCTGGAATCCTTGGCTCAAGACTAAAAAAATGTATATCTCCGATTTCATTTCCGCCCATAAAAATTTTCCGCCATTTTGAATTTTCTGAAAAAAAATTTTTTCGAACTCCTCATAGGCCGTTTGTCCAAATAACGTGAAACTTCACACATATCATCTAGAGACTCTCATGACCAAAAGTTATTCAAATAATTTCGATCGGTGATTCAGGCTTGCAACAACACGCTAAAACGTTCGCATAGTGCGGAGACACTTTTGCTAAAATCGTAATAACTCTGGAACGCAAAGAGATAATCTCAACAAACTTCACATAGTCATGTATAAGGTCATTTTGTGGTCACACCAAAAAAACTGGGCCAGTTGACCACTTGGTGGCGCTATATTGTGAAAAATACACTAAATCCACTGTACAGGGTCACATGTTTGTCTGATTGTTCTGAAACTTGTCATGCACGGTCTTTGTCCAAGGGTCCATGATGGTCTATGAGGATATTGGTGTATCTCAAAAAACATGACCGTCATCGGCCAATGAATTTTGAGCATCAATTAGAGTAGCTTAACGAAGGTCGATCGGAACGAAACTCGATGGGCGTGTTTGACTCATGGCCCTAGTGGTCTGTCAGAATTTTGAAGAAAATCGGACACTAGTTGGCGCTAACGAGTTTTTTGCGTCTCTACTCACGTGGTGTTTCACGCATCCACAAAATATTGATATCATCTGATAGATCTCCTCATACTGAACAACTTTGCCTCAAGAACCACTGCTGTCAATCAAATTGTTTGCGAAATATTGGAGATTTTTGAAATTTCAAATTTTTCGAACTCGTCATAGGCCGTCAATCTCACTGGCTTGAAAATTCACACGCATCATCTAGGGACACTCAAGGCAAAAAGTTGTCAAAGGATTTTTGATTAGTTAAACCGTTCAGCAGGTACAATTTTTCATATATTTCTGATTTGTCCTATTGTGATTAAAATGTCTATATATCTTGTCCAAAAACAAGAAACTTCACAAAACTGTGTAAATGTTAAGAACCAGACATTATGAAGAAACTTGTGAGGTTTCATGTATTTCTGATGCTCGTACGGCTCACAATAAATTATAAACCATCTACATTTTAAAATCTTAGAAAAGCTGTAATACTAGTTTTGTCAACAAGAGAAACGTCACAGATCTGTGAACATGTTAAGAACAAGTCATTTTGAAGAAATGTGTCAGGTCTCATGTATTTCTGATGCTCATAGGGCTCACAATAAATTACAAATGATCTACATTTTAAAATCTTAGAAAAGCTGTAATACTACTTTTGTCCACAAGAGGCACCATCAGACTAGAAAATCTTTTTATGTGGAGAACAAGTCAGATTGACATAGACTGACATAAACTGACAGAACAGTTCAGATGTTCAGTTCACAATATCATTTAATCTTCTCAGTCTGAACATCTTTGAAAGATGTCTATTCATTGTTTGCACAGAGTAGAAACTTCACAGAGCTGTGCTCATTAGGAAAAGTAGTCAGATTGACCACAAACCGTCTTGACAGCTCAGATGGTCTTGCGACGTTTGAACCCCGGTCATTGCTGCTTGCAGCTATATTTATTATTATTATTATTATTATTCTGCCGTACTTCTTATCGTGCAGACCAAACCGTAAGGTCTAGAGACTTGAAAGTTGGTCAGATGGTAGGTCTCAATTTGGGGAGAACGTATCAAAATATGACGCAAATCGGGCAATAGGTGGCGCTACAGCGATTACAAACGCGTACACGTACATAACTCGTAAACCGTTTGTCGTACACTCAAGTGTCTTATATCCCTGGAATCCTTGGCTCAAGACTTAAAAAATGTATATCTCCGATTTCATTTCCGCCTATAAAAATTTTCCGCCATTTTGAATTTTCTGAAAAAAAATTTTTTCGAACTCCTCATAGGCCGTTTGGCCAAATCACGCAAAATTTCCCACGCATCATCTAGAGACTCTCATGACCAAAAGTTGTCAAAGGAATTTTAATCGGTGATTCACGCTTGCAACAAGACAATAAAACGTTCGCATAAGGCGGAGACACTTTTGCTAAAATCGTAATAGCTCTGGAACGCAAAGAGATAATCTCACCAAACTTCACATAGTCACGTATAAGCTCAATTTTTGGTCACACCAAAAAAACTGCGATGATTGACCACTTGGTGGCGCTATATTGCGAAAAAAACACTCAATCACCTGTACAGGGTCACATGTTAGTCCGACTGACCTGAGACTTGTCATGCACGGTCTTTGTCCGAGGGTCCATGATGGTCTATGAGGACATTGGTGTATCTCAAAAAACATGACCGTCATCGGCCAATGAAGTTTGAGCATCAATTAGACTAGCTTAACGAAGGTCGATCGGAAGGAAACTCGATGGGCGTGTTTGACTCAAGGCCCTAGTGGTCTGTCAGAATTTCGAAGAAAATCGGTCACTAGTTGGCGCTAACGAGTTTTTTGCATCTCCACTCACGTGGTGTTTCACGCATCCACAAAATATTGATATCATCTGATAGATCTCCTCATACTGAACAACTTTGCCTCAAGAACCACTGCTGTCAATCAAATTGTTTGCGAAATATTGGAGATTTTTGAAATTTCAACTTTTTCGAACTCGTCATAGGCCGTCAATCTCACTGGCTTGAAAATTCACACGCATCATCTAGGGACACTCAAGGCAAAAAGTTGTCAAAGGATTTTTGATTAGTTAAACCGTTCAGCAGATACAATTTTTCATATATTTCTGATTTGGCCTATTGTGATTAAAATGTCTATATATCTTGTCCAAAAACAATAAACTTCACAAAACTGTGTAAATGTTAAGAATAAGTCATTTTGAAGAAACTTGTGAGGTTTCATGTATTTCTGATGCTCGTACGGCTCACAATAAATTATAAACTTTCTATATTTTAAAATCTTAGAAAAGCTGTCATACTAGTTTTGTCCACAAGAGAAACGTCACAGATCTGTGAACATGTTAAGAACAAGTCATTTTGAAGAAATGTGTCAGGTCTCTTGTATTTCTGATGCTCATAGGGCTCACAATAAATTACAAACCATCTACATTTTAAAATCTTAGAAAAGCTGTAATACTACTTTTGTCCACAAGAGGCACCATCAGGCTAGAAAATCTTTTTATGTGGAGAACAAGTCAGATTGACATAGACTGACATAAACCGACAGAACAGTTCAGATGTTCAGTTCACAATATTAATATCATTTAATCTTCTCAGTCTGAACATCTTTGAAAGATGTCTATTCATTGTTTGCACAGAGTAGAATCTTCACAGAACTGTGCTCATTAGGAAAACTAGTCAGATTGACAAAAAAAGGTCATTACAGTTCAAATGATATGGCGTGTAGTGTTAAACATATCCACATTATTATCATTTGATAGATCTTCCCATACTGAAAAAATGTGTAACATGTCTATATATCATTTAAGGCAAGGCAAGGCAAGTTTATTTGTATAGCACATTTCATACACAATGGTAATTCAAAGTGCTTTACATAAAGAAGAATGTTAAAAATAAATCATTAAAAATGATTAAAAGAATAAAAGATGCGTATAAAATAAAATGCAAACAGTTCGGACATAGCACAGTGCTCAATCTGCATGGTTCCAGCTGCGGCTGGCGTAACAGCTAAAAGCAGACTCTCCTTGCTTTGAGTGAACCCTGGGTATTACTAAGTGACTTGATCCTGATGATCTTAGTGATCTGTTAGGTTTATATTCTATGAGCATATCTGCAATGTATTGAAGTCCTAGGCCATTGAGCGATTTATAAACAAGTAACAGTACTTTAAAGTCAATTCTAAATGTAACTGGAAGCCAGTGCAAGGACCTGAGGAAACTTCATATTTAAATTTACACAAACTAGAAACTTCATAAAGCTCTGTTTATGTGGAGAACAAGTCAGATTGACATAGACCGACATAACTGTTCATATGTTCAGTTCACAATGTCAATATCATTCGATCTTCTCATTCTGAACATCTTTGAAAGATGTCTATACATTGTTTACACAAAGTAGAAACTTCACAGAACTGTGCACATTAGGAGAACTAGTCAGATTGACCACAAACCGTCTTGACAGCTCAGATGGTCTTGCGACGTTTGAACCCCGGTCATTGCTGCTTGCAGCTATATTTATTATTATTATTAGGGGTTCAAACGCGAAGCGTTGAAAACCTATTGTAATTGTTAAGATTTTTATTATTATTATTATTATTATTATTATTCTGTCGAACTTCCGATCGTGCAGACCAAACTGTAATGTCTAGAGACTTGAAAGTGGGCCAGATGGTAGGTCTCAATTTGGGGGGAACGTATCAAAACATGACGCAAATCGGCCTATAGGTGGCGCTACAGCCACTAAAAACGTGTAATCACTCATAACTCATAAACCGTTTGTCCTACACTAAAGTGTCTTATATCTCTGGAATCCTTGGCTCAAGACTTAAAAAATGTATATCTCCGATTTAATTTCCGTCTATAAAAATTTTCCGCCATTTTGAATTTTCTGAAAAAAAAATTTTTCGAACTCCTCATAGACCGTTTGTCCAAATCACGCGAAACTTCACACGCATCATCTAGAGAATCTCCTGACCAAAAGTTGTTCAAAGAAATTTGATCAGTGATTCACGCTCGCAACAGGACGTCCAAACGTCTGAATAGGGCGGAGCCTATTTTGCTAAAATCGTAATAATTCTGGAACGCAAAGAGATAATCTCACCAAACTTGAAACACTCATGTATGAGCTAGTTTTGTGGTCACCCTAAAAAAGCTGCAACGATTCACCACTTGGTGGCGCTATATTACGAAAAAAACACAAAAACATCTGTACATGTGCACTCGTTAATCCGATTTACTTCAAACTTGTCATGCACGGTCTTTGTCCAATGGGCCATGATGGTCTATGAGGATATTGGCGTATCTCAAAAAACATGGCCGTTATCGGCCAATGAAGTTTAAGCATAAATTAGACCAGCTTAACGAACTTCGATCGGAACGAAACTCAATGAGCGTATTTGACTCATAGTCCTAAAGGTCAGTCACAAATTTTAAAGAAATCGGCCACTAGTTGGCGCTAACGAGTTTTTTGTGTCTCTACTCACGTGGTGTTTCACACATCCTCACAATATTGATATCATCTGTTAGATCTCCTCATACTGAGCAACTTTGCTTCAAGAACCACTGCTGTCAATCAAATTGTTTTTGAAATATTGGAGATTTTAGAAAATTAAAATTTTTCGAACTAGTCATAGGCCGTCAATACGATTGGCTTGAAAATTCACACACATCATCTAGGGACACTCAAGGCAAAAAGTTATTCAAAGAATTTCGATCAGTTAAACCGTTCAGCAGATACAATTTTTCATATATTTCTGATTTGGTCTATTGTGATTAAAATGTCTATATATCCTGTGCACAAACAAAAAATGTCACAGAACTGTGAACATGTTAAGAACAAGTCATTTTGAAGAAGTGTGTCTGGTTTCATGTATTTCTGATGCTCATACGGCTCACAATAAATTATAAACTACCTATATTTTAAAATCTCAGTAAAGCTGTAATACTAGTTTTGTCCACAAGAGGCACCGTCAGGCTAGGAAATCTTTTTATTCTATTTTCAGTTAGCAGACTCTCTATTCACATCTTGTTTCACACATCCACACAATATTAATATTTGATAGATCTTCTAATATTGAGTAACCCATTAAAACTGAAAGATGATGGCTGTAATATTACTTGTCCACAAGAGGGAGCCACAGGATAAGACATCGTTTTATTCCAATTTCTGAATTTGTTTTCTTTTAATATGTGAACAATTTCTAAATTGGCTTTCACGGTACACTCGTTTATTCGATTGACTTGAAACTTGTCGTGCATAGTCTTTATCCAAGGGTCCATGATGTTCTATGAGGATATTGGCATATCTCAAAAAACATGGCCGTCATCAGCCAATGAAGTTTGAGCATCAATTAGACCAACTTAACACTTTTGCTAAAATTGTAATAACTCTGGAGTGCAAAGAGATAATCTCACCAAACTTGAAATACTCATGTAAGAGCTTATTTTGTGGTCAAACAAAACATCTGCAACGATTGACCACTTGGTGGCGCTATATTATGAAAAAAAACACTAAAACATCTGTACATGTGCACTCGTTAGTCCGATTAACTTCAAACTTGTCATGCACGTGGAGAACAAGTCAGATTGACATAGACTGACATAACATTTCAGATGACATGACATGTTGTGTTAAACACATTCACACTATATTTATATCATTTGATAGATCTTCTCATACTGAACAAACTTCATAAAACTGTGATTATGTGGCGAACAGGTCAAATTGACATAAACTGACATAACAGATCATATGACGTGTTAAGCACATCAACATGAAATCATTTGATAGATCTTCTCATTCTGAACAACTGTAATATGTCTACATATGGTTTTCAGAAAGTAAAAACTTCACAAAACGCAGTTTATGTGTGGAGAACAAGTCAGAATTACATACATTGACTGACATAAGCTGACAACAGATCAGATGATGTGTGGTGTTAAATATCCACAAAAAAATCTGTATAATTTGATAGATCTTCTCATTCTGAACATCTTTGATGTTTATACATTGTTTGCACAACCTAGAAACTTCACAGAACTGTGCACATTAGGAGAACTATTCAAATTGACAAAAAATCGTCATAACCGCTCAGATGAACTTGCGACGTTTGAACCCCGTTGATTGATGCTTGCAGCTATATTTAGGGGTTCAAACGCGAAGCGTTGAAAACCTATTGTAATTGTTAGGATTTTTAGGGGTTCAAACGCGAAGCGTTGAAAACCTATTGTAATTGTTAGGATTTTTATTATTAGGGGTTCAAACGCGAAGCGTTGAAAACCTATTGTAATTGTTAGGATTTTTAGGGGTTCAAACGCGAAGCGTTGAAAACCTATTGTAATTGTTAGGATTTTTATTATTATTATTATTATTATTCTGCCGTAATGCGTCTCGTGCAGACCAAACCGTAAGGTCTAGAGACTTGAAACTTTGTCAGATTGTAGGTCTCAATTTGGGGAGAACGTATCAAAATATGACGCAAATCGGGCTATAGGTGGCGCTACAGCAACTACAAACGCGTACATGTTCATAACTCGTAAACCGTTTGTCGTACACTCAAGTGTCTTATATCTCTGGAATCCTTGGCTCAAAACTTAAAAAATGTATATCTCCGATTTCATTTCCGCCTATAAAAATTTTCCGCCATTTTGATTTTTCTGAAAAAAAATTTTTTCGAACTCCTCATAGGATGTTTGTCCAAATCACGCAAAATTTCACACACATCATCTAGAGACTCTCATGACCAAAAGTTGTCAAAGGAATTTTGATCGGTGATTCACGCTTGCAACAAGACAATAAAACGTTCGCATAAGGCGGAGACACTTTTGCTAAAATTGTAATAGCTCTGGAACGCAAAGAGATAATCTCACCAAACTTCACATAGTCATGTATAAGCTCAATTTGTGGTCACACCAAAAAAACTGCGATGATTGACCACTTGGTGGCGCTATATTGCAAAAAAAACACTCAATCACCTGTACAGGGTCACATGTTAGTCCGATTGACCTGAGACTTGTCATGCACGGTCTTTGTCCAAGGGTCCATGATGGTCTATGAGGACATTGGTGTATCTCAAAAAACATGACCGTCATCGGCCAATGAACTTTGAGCATCAATTAGACTAGCTTAACGAAGGTCGATCGGAACGAAACTCGATGGGCGTGTTTGACTCATGGCCCTAGTGGTCTGTCAGAATTTTGAAGAAAATCGGACACTAGTTGGCGCTAACGAGTTTTTTGCATCTCTACTCACGTGGTGTTTCACGCATCCACAAAATATTGATATCATCTGATAGGTCTCCTCATACTGAACAACTTTGCCTCAAGAACCACTGCTGTCAATCAAATTGTTTGCGAAATATTGGAGATTTTTGAAATTTCAAATTTTTCGAACTCGTCATAGGCCGTCAATCTCACTGGCTTGAAAATTCACACGCATCATCTAGGGACACTCAAGGCAAAAAGTTGTCAAAGGATTTTCGATTAGTTAAACTGTTCAGCAGATACAATTTTTCAAATATTTCTGGTCTGGCCTATTGTGAGTAAAAAGTCTATATATCTTGTCCACAAACAAGAAACTTCACAAAACTGTGTAAATGTTAAGAACAAGTCATTTTGAAGAAATGTGTGGGGTTTCATGTATTTCTGATGCTCTTAGGGATCACAATAAATTATAAATGATCTATATTTTAAAATCTTAGAAAAGCTGTAATACTAGTTTTGTCCACAAGAGGCACCGTCAGGCTAGGAAATCTTTTTATGTGGAGAACAAGTCAGATTGACATAGACTGACATAAACTGACAGAACAGTTCAGATGTTCAGTTCACAATATTAATATCATTTAATCTTCTTGTGATTAAAATGTCTATATATCTTGTCCACAAACAAGAAACTTCACAAAACTGTGTAAATGTTAAGAACCAGACATTATGAAGAAACTTGTGAGGTTTCATGTATTTCTGATGCTCGTACGGCTCACAATAAATTATAAACCATCTACATTTTAAAATCTTAGAAAAGCTGTAATACTAGTTTTGTCCACAAGAGAAACGTCACAGATCGGTGAACATGTTAAGAACAAGTCATTTTGAAGAAATGTGTCAGGTCTCATGTATTTCTGATGCTCATAGGGCTCACAATAAATTACAAATGATCTACATTTTAAAATCTTAGAAAAGCTGTAATACTACGTTTGTCCACAAGAGGCACCATCAGGCTAGAAAATCTTTTTATGTGGAGAACAAGTCAGATTGACATAGACTGACATAAACCGACAGAACAGTTCAGATGTTCAGTTCACAATATTAATATCATTTAATCTTCTCAGTCTGAACATCTTTGAAAGATGTCTATTCATTGTTTGCACAGAGTAGAAACTTCACAGAACTGTGCTCATTAGGAAAACTAGTCAGATTGACAAAAAAAGGTCATAACAGTTCAAATGATATGACGTGTAGTGTTAAACATATCCACATTGTTATCATTTGATAGATCTTCCCATACTGAAATTTTTTTGTAACGTCTATATATCATTTACACAAACTAGAAACTTCATAAAGCTCTGTTTATGTGGAGAACAAGTCAGATTGACATAGACCGACATAACTGTTCATATGTTCAGTTCACAATGTCAATATCATTTGATCTTCTCATTCTGAACATCTTTGAAAGATGTCTATACATTGTTTACACAAAGTAGAAACTTCACAGAACTGTGCACATTAGGAGAACTAGTCAGATTGACCACAAACCGTCATGACAGCTCAGATGGTCCTGCTACGTTTGAACCCCGGTCATTGCTGCTTGCAGCTATATTTAGGGGTTCAAACGCGAAGCGTTGAAAACCTATTGTAATTGTTAGGATTTTTATTATTATTATTATTATTATTATTCTGCTGTACTTCTTATCGTGCAGACCAAACCGTAAGGTCTAGAGACTTGAAAGTTGGTCAGATGGTAGGTCTCAATTTGGGGAGAACGTATCAAAATATGACGCAAATCGGGCAATAGGTGGCGCTACAGCGACTACAAACGCGTACACGCTCATAACTCGTAAACCGTTTGTCGTACACTCAAGTGTCTTATATCCCTGGAATCCTTGGCTCAAGACTTAAAAAATGTATATCTCCGATTTCATTTCCGCCTATAAAAATTTTCCGCCATTTTGAATTTTCTGAAAAAAATTTTTTTCAAACTCCTCATAGGCCGTTTGTCCAAATCACGCAAAATTTCCCACGCATCATCTAGAGACTCTCATGACCAAAAGTTGTCGAAGGAATTTTAATCGGTGATTCACGCTTGCAACAAGACAATAAAACGTTTGCATAAGGCGGAGACACTTTTGCTAAAATCGTAATAGCTCTGGAACGCAAAGAGATAATCTCACCAAACTTCACATAGTCATGTATAAGCTCAATTTGTGGTGACACCAAAAAAACTGCGACGATTGACCACTTGGTGGCGCTATATTGCGAAAAAAACACTCAATCACCTGTACAGGGTCACATGGTAGTCCGATTGACCTGAGGCTTGTCATGCACGGTCTTTGTCCAAGGGTCCATGATGGTCTTTGAGGACATTGGTGTATCTCAAAAAACATGACCGTCATCGGCCAATGAACTTTGAGCATCAATTAGACTAGCTTAACGAAGGTCGATCGGAACGAAACTCGATGGGCGTGTTTAATTCATGGCCCTAGTGGTCTGTCAGAATTTTGAAGAAAATCGGACACTAGTTGGCGCTAACGAGTTTTTTGCGTCTCTACTCACGTGGTGTTTCACGCATCCACAAAATATTGATATCATCTGATAGATCTCCTCATACTGAACAACTTTGCCTCAAGAACCACTGCTGTCAATCAAATTGTTTGCGAAATATTGGAGATTTTTGAAATTTCAAATTTTTCGAACTCGTCATAGGCCGTCAATCTCACTGGCTTGAAAATTCACACGCATCATCTAGGGACACTCAAGGCAAAAAGTTGTCAAAGGATTTTCGATTAGTTAAACCGTTCAGCAGATACAATTTTTCATATATTTCTGATTTGGCCTATTGTGATTAAAATGTCTATATATCTTGTCCAAAAACAAGAAACTTCACCAAACTGTGTAAATGTTAAGAACAAGACATTATGAAGAAACTTGTGAGGTTTCATGTATTTCTGATGCTCGTACGGCTCACAATAAATTATAAACACTCTATATTTTAAAATCTTAGAAAAGCTGTAATACTAGTTTTGTCCACAAGAGAAACGTCACAGAACTGTGAACATGTTAAGAAATAGTCATTTTGAAGAAATGTGTCAGGTCTCATGTATTTCTGATGCTCATAGGGCTCACAATAAATAATAAACGATCTATATTTTAAAATCTTAGAAAAGCTGTAATACTACTTTTGTCCACAAGAGGCACCGTCAGGCTAGAAAATCTTTTCATGTGGAGAACAAGTCAGATTGACATAGACTGACATAACAGTTCAGATGATATGATGTGTGGTGTTAAACATATCCACACTATATTAATATAATTTAATAGATCTTCCTATAGTGAAAAAATGTGTAAAATGATATGTCTATATATCGTTTACACAAACTAGAAACTTCATAAAGATGTGTTTATGTGGAGAACAAGTCAGATTTGTTAAGAACACGTCATTTTGAAGAAATGTGTCAGGTTTCATGTATTTCTGATGCTCATAGGGCTCACAATAAATTATAAACTATCTATATTTTAAAATCTTAGAAAAGCTGTCATACTAGTTTTGTCCACAAGAGAAACGTCACAGAACTGTGAACATGTTAAGAACAAGTCATTTTGAAGAAATGTGTCAGGTCTCATGTATTTCTGATGCTCATATGGCTCACAATAAATTATAAACGATCTATATTTTAAAATCTTAGAAAAGCTGTAATACTACTTTTGTCCACAAGAGAGACCGTCAGGCTAGGAAATCTTTTCATGTGGAGAACAAGTCAGATTGACATAGACTGACATAACAGTTCAGATGACATGACATTTGGTGTTAAAGACATACACGCAATATTAATATCATTTGATAGGTCTTCTCATATTTAACAACTATGTAATATTTTACTTTATGTTTATTTTTAAGACTGTTTAATCAGGTTGTTTCACACATCCACACAATATTATTATAATTTGATAGATCTCATACTGAACAGATCATTAACAACTGAAAGATGATGGCTGTAATATTACTTTTGTCCACAAGAGGGAACCACAGGAAATCTTATTCCAATTTTTGAATTTGTTTTTCTTTTAATATATGTGGATACAAAAGAAAAGAAAGTAATTGTTTTTACAGAAAGAAAGTAAATACAAAGTAAATACATATACAAGACTCAAAAGAAGTATGATTTCTGCGTAATGAGGTCAAATGAAAGTATGGAGCGATAAATGATGTAGTTTTTTATTTAAACAGCATTAAAAATTCAAAGTACATTATCCTAAACTGGGTCACATATGTAGCGTCTGGACGGTGTCTCAAATTGATCGATCAAAAAAAACAAACATCTGATTGTGACTTTTGATTTAACAGAATGAGACTTGGAAACTCAGAATGCAGCTCTGTCTGCATGGACAGTCGTTTTACAGCCCTGGGGCAATAAAACTCTTTGTCCTCCTCCAGGCCTCCCTTCACCCCCCACATACCTACATACATTCCACAGGATGGCACATCTGAAAACACACACACACACACACACACACACACACACATGGAATATACAAAAATGCCTACATACACTATGTAAACTTGTATAACACTGATGTATTCGTATGTATGTATGCATGCCCTCCATGTGCAGTCTTTTTAGTTATTTTAGGTAGTTCATTTAGATGTTTAAATGTGTATAATCGTTTAAACGAAACCCCTCTATGTCTTACTACCTTCCTTGGTATCATTTGAATTCGTTCAGCCTGCTCTTTCTCAATCTGTATTTTGTTTAATGCTGAAATGCATTACATATTTTCTACCCTTGTTTGATCGAATCGGAGTAAGTTCCACACAGGATCATAAACTATGCAGATTAGGTTGAACAGAGACAAAAGGAAACTTCCCAGCCTCCACCTCCAAGCCAGCGACTGGCTCCACAGCCAAGGTGTGGGAGTGTCCTAATGTTTCTATAAGACCCCTGAGATTCAAACATCTGCCTCTTCTCTTACTCTTCCTGTTCCTCTTCCTCTCTGGCGCGGATTCTTGGATCCTCCTTCAGCGCCATTTTCCACAAAGGACATTACAAACAAAGAACCATAATTTGAACTTACCGCGGATCCCAACGGACCCGCCCAGCAAGACGCAAACCACGGACCAGATCGGAATTCGCACGCACGTATTCCGACCAGCCACAAAAGAAACATAAGCAAGTAGCCCTTAAGCGATCTTTAAGATTATACCAATAAGTTGGTCTGATTCCTTGTTTGTTCTCAAATAGGTTATTGTCTGTAATACTACCTTCCTTTGTCTCTCCCTCTCCTACTCTCTCTCTTATTCTCTCTTCTTCCCTTTTTCAATTCATCTGTGTATGTTTGTCTATTGTTTGTCGATTATTAAAATATATATATTCACACGTGATTGCCTCTGAATTGCTCAACCATAAGTCACTTTAATGGTGACCGATCCTTGTTACAAATTAAGGGAAAGATCTTTCTTTGTGGCCAAAAGAAAAGAAACCTTTCCTTTTTATAGAGTTTATAAGGTCAATATTTGCTGGACAAATTATCCGTCCTTTGAACTCTTTTATAGAATTAAAGAAAATTCTACAAGCCGAATCAAGCCATAGATATTAATAATTGTTATAATCCGTTATAATTAACTGTTAATATCCAAATTCCCCTTTGTGCAGATTTATGTGTTTTTGATCATAAAACGATTAAACGCACACATAGATCCGCACCATTTCCCTTAGGCTTAGAATCGCTACATATAATGGTGGAGAATCAGCGGGCACCGTTTTAAACTTGTGTTTGAGCAAACTCAGTCCAGTCTAAGTGTGTATGTATATGTTTTGTTGTAACGTGCGTTGCGCAAAGTGAGTGCCGCCGAGCAACTCACTCTGCCTAAACCTAATGAGCTCATATTTCTGAACCCCGGTTTTGTTAACTTGTCTATTTGTCTACCATTTAGCCTTTAACAAGTAAATCCGTTAAAACTGCAGTCACATATTAAAATCGCATCAGTAGAGACGAAGAAATCTCTTTGCAGACCATTTTAATATTTGTTTACACCTCAGCAAAAACGAAGAAATCTTTTTGTAGAGCGTTGTTATATCCCTGTTGGACGAAGAAATCTCCTCAGTGGATAACGTTTGATCCGAGCGAGTCTCCTCCGATCAACCCTGTTTAGGCCTTTATTGTGTCGCTAGTCATTCATCGCGTATGTCCGATGCTTTGTAACTTGGCGAATTCGCTCCGTTGAGCCCACGCGGAGTAATTACCCACGTGCGCTCAGGCAGATCAGACAAAGAAAGTCGCGCTGCGACAGCTTTTTGTGATCTGAGCCAGGAGCTAGGTGTAAGCTCTGATCCAGCTTAAAAACGACAGTGAAGAAAGCCTGTTCGTTTATATTTGTGCTTTAATGGTAGTGAAAGGTTCATGCCAGGCACTTCCTCGATCCGCCGCGATCGAAAGAGGAACCAAAAGTTATATATAGAGAGATTTATTGCATGCGTGAGTATTTTGCAGCTTCAATGAACCATTGAACCCGCCCAAAATTCAAATCACGAGCGTTGGGATTGGCGCTGCTTCTCTGACCAAACAGAGCGCAGGCCCTCCTCCCTACGTCATCGTCGCAGCGAACTCGATAACGCCACCTGGTGGACATTATTCGTAGTGCGGCTTCTCCTCTTTGTTTTCTCTCTCAATTTTCCTGAAGGTTAATTCTAACTTTCCCTTTTGCTGCTTTAGTTCTGCCCAGAACTGTAATTCTCACTGTTACTGTTATTTGACACTCTCTGTCTCTACGACTCTTCACACTTATTTAAATTTATGTTAAACGAGTTTAACTTAAATTCAAATAAAGTTGTATTAGTGTCACCACAGGCATTCAATGATTAACACGCCCCCTGGAGGTCATGCTCAGATCTTTCCTCCCATGACTTTCCTTTGAAGTGTTATTTCTGCTTTAAGTGCCTATTTATTGTAACAGCAAATTTCCAAAATTATACAGGTACCTTGGCACCTGGTTATTTGAAATTCGGTTTAAACTAAGTTTAAATTCAACATTTTCAAATTCACATTGAGTGCCTTTGGGGCTTTCCCCCTCTAAGCACCCAGTCTCCCTAAGGGTTATTACTCGACAGCGCCACCGCCCTGTCGGGTCCGCAATAACACCTAGTGGCGAAGCTTAGAGTTTCTCCTCCCCTCTTATCATTTCCTGTTACGTTGTTTTGATTTTTAATTTTCTTTTTAATCCTTGCATTCTATTTTTATTTCCACCTATTTTTGTTTTACTCTTCCCCTTTAATATTTTTGTTTGTTTTATCCTGCCCTGTGTACCTCACTGTCCTGTTGTGTTTCTTTCAGTTCACATACAGACAGAACCTGTGTGAGCAAGCAAGGAAAGCTAAATATTAGATTGGAACCCAGCCGCCAGAGTCATCACACGACCCAATAGGCTGCCGCCGTCAAAATCTTTATTTAGGCTTGGCACTCACCAAGATTCACGGCCAAAGATATTAAGTATCTGGACCGTAGCTAACTAACAGTCTACACTGTTAGCCCAAATTTGTACTTGAAACGTGCAAAATTTTAGCTCTAAATTCTGCAAGGACTTGCATTGTTTCTTTTGTGCTGTGTTCTCTCGTCAACAGTACGCCAAGATGTCCTGTGCATCCAGCCCTGCTGCCCACTGGGACAACCTCGAGACCTGGCTGTCTGCTATGACCCATGAGTTCCTGCCCGGAGTCACCGGCGACCTACAGCAGCTGAGCAGAGAACAGCTGGACGACGATCTGAACAGGCTAACGACCCATGATCCCACACAGAGCTACAATCGCAAAGAATGGGCCAAGATCATCGGGAGGCTCGCTCACAATCTGATCGTCCAGACACGGCTCAGCGAGAATAACAACATCCAGCTGGAGCAGGAGACAACAGCGCTCAAACTTCAGGCTGAGGAGGCCCGGAGGAACCAGGCTGACGCCCAGACTCGTCTAGATCAGCTACTCGTCGAGGCTCAGGAACGGCACAGCGGAGCGGATGAGACCGACACAGAGCTACAAGACAAAGTTGAGAGACTTCAAAATGCACTAAGAGAACTTCGTGCTGACACAGAGCACCGAGAGCAGTTGGAGAAAGACCACAGAGAGGACTTAAATGAACAGCTCCAACAAAGCGAAGCTCTCCTGATCAGAGCTAGAAATGAACTAAAAGAGAAGGATGCTGAGGTCAGAGCTTGCAAAAAGCACCTGCAACTGGCCAGAACCGAAATCCTTGCTCTAGCACATGAAAGAGACAATCTTAAAGATGAACTTGACAATGCTCACAGTGAACTCAGACATTCCTACAAGCTGTACAGCAAGCAGCTAGGGGAAATGCACAACACAGTGTTTCCCCTGAACAATAGGTCAAGACCTCCGAGTCAAGAGTTCCTTGTTCCCAAGGGGGGTGCTAGCCCACAGTTCAAAGTGTCACCAGCCAGCTTCCCAGAACCCCGTTCAGCAGCGAAGGGGTGGGAACCTTCCCAAGACATTCCTGCCGCCAGGCACGGCAGTGCGCACAAAGAACTTGACAAGCTGGCCAGAAACATCCCCACTTTCACCCCAAGCCCTGCAGGAGGACACGACGTGCATGCCTATCTGCAGGATATAGACTTTGTCTTACAAACTGTGCACAATGTGACAACATGGGACAGATTGTATTTGCTTCGAATCACATCAAGCCGGGATGTACGCAGCTTCTTGGATCGACAACCAGAAACTGTCAAAACCAACTATCAACAGCTGCGACAGGCTTTGATTCAAGAGTTCTCTGATCCTGAGTCAGACAACGGGTTCTTCGCTGCTATGGACCTTACACAGGGCCGAGCAGAAACCCCGCAAGCATACTACAATCGACTGCGACAGACCTACTTCGGAGCACGGAACGAGCCTGGAATGGAGGAGGATCTGAACTTCAAAATTCTGTTCCTCCGAAATCTGCATCACACAGTGAGTCAACATCTAGGAGTTCTGGTCTGTCCCCGCAGCATGTCCATCCAACAGCTGCGGGACCTCGCCCATAAAGCTTACACCAAGCAAAAGACTGTCACTGAAAAGACTGTAAAAAACCCAACAGTCTACCCTGTCTTCTACCACAGCGCTGAACTGGCACTAGAGGGTGCCCAGCAACACCACAACAGTGGGCACCCAAACAGAGAGTCAAGATCGTTTCCAGCCAGCAGAGGGCGCCATAACTACAATGGTGCCCGTCCCATGCACCAGCCCAGACACTCTGAAAGATTCTGGGACAAGCCACGTCCACCCCACAACACAAAGGGTGGAGCCACGTGGGATGGTAGCCGATGGCCCAGAAACGACCGACACTCGTCGAACGGTGCGTACAGCCCAGAGAGTCACTGGCGAAATGGCTCTCGACAGGGCCCAAACAAGCCCAAGTCCAAGTTTGTTCCAGAACAGAAAGGTGCAACTATGTCTGAAACAGCTGAGATCCTGAAGATTCTAAGAGAACTTGTCAACAGGACACCTCAAAAGGACGACAGGTCAGACCACGCATGACTAGGCGTGAAATGTGAAATCAACACCATCACTATAAGCCCTCAAACTGAACAGCAAGTCCAGATTCCAGCATTCCAACCACAGATCACAGAAACGACCTACCAATCTTCAAGCATCACACAACTGCCGCTGACTGCACAGACAGAACAAGTGTATTCTCTCCAGCACACAACCAGTCAGGCTCACAAGGCACCTGCAAGTGCTGTAGTGGTTGTCAATCTCCCTGACAATTCACCTGAGACTAGCACCAACTGCTTAGCAGTCACCACTCAAGTCCCAACAACAAGACTCTTAGGGAACCTGATTGAAAAGGGGGTGACCCGGAAACTGCATCTAGCAGTCACCTTGGAGAATGAGATGAGTCTCGAGGCCCTTGTTGACACGGGGGCAGACCTCACTTTAATGTCATCCCAACTCTTTGACAGACTCCAAGTTGCAGCTAAGAGACAGAACCGAACTCTAAAATCACAAAAATGTGTGTTGAATGTGCACTCATACAGCCAAAATGAGGTACAGCTCGAACACACTGCTCCCATCCACCTCACAATCGGTCCAATGAGTCTGGTACACCCAGTGTACGTATCACCTGTGGACACATTTCCTCTCATCATCGGCAAAGATCTGCTAGATCGTTTCGAACCCCTGCTGGACTTTAGACACTTGAAAATTTGGGCTCAAGTGCGAGAACCCCTGTCTCTCCAGTCACCTAGGACAACTGAACCAGACTGTCAGGTCATGGAGGTCACGGGAACTCAGCCAGAGGTCGCGGGAACTTTCACAGCCGTGTCAGCTCCCGGGAAAATTTCAAGTTCACTGCTGTGCACCTTCCAACCTATCAAAGACTTTGACTCTGACCTCCCCAAGGTCACAACAAACTTGCAGTTGAATGATGTCACAACAACAGACATCACTCTTGCATTGTGGGCAGACAACTCAGCCATCAGCCTTGCACTGTTCAATGCCCTCATCAAGGACTCACCTGACCTTCCCTTCACCAGCAAGCGCACCTGCTTCCCCATTGACTCCTGCTCATCAACAATGAGAACTGCCAAGAACATTTGCGCTTTGAACTTGAACTGGAATGGCAGGTGTTTAACCCATTACTTCCTGGTCCTCCCGGACCTGCCACACGATGTCTACATCGGAGCAGACATTTTGATTCGCCTTAAAGCTCAAGTGGATTTTATTGACAAAATGGTATGGGCCCCAATGACTTTAAAATCTTCTGTTCCAGTTTGCCCTGAAAACCTCAAGTCAGGCCAGACCATTCCAGAGGTCTGCACTTTAGTTAATGAACAGGACATTGTAGTACCAGCCTACACCAAAGGGGTCGCTGTTCGGCTCAACATGCGACGTGGTCAAACCCTGAACCACACACTGGCTTTCTTCCAACTTTCACCTGAAAGCATGAAACTTGGACTAACCCTGGAAGCCACACCTCTCACCAAGGTGCTTTCCCATGTGGTCTACATCCTGTTCAACAACTGCACTGCAACAGACATTAGAATCCCCAGAGCTTATCGTCTGGGATGGTTAGTGAGTCATGATTTCCACAACTTTGAACTCACTTTACCAATAACTGGTTCCATCCCACCTTCAATGATCCCAGAAGGGCGCACTGACAACACCCTGTCCACAGCACCCTTCCAGATCATCACTATCGCCCCTGCCACG
This sequence comes from Rhodeus uyekii, assembly GCA_037043235.1. Lineage (NCBI taxonomy): Eukaryota > Metazoa > Chordata > Actinopteri > Cypriniformes > Acheilognathidae > Rhodeus > Rhodeus uyekii. The sequence continues at coordinate 23,315 of JAWRVZ010000628.1, forward strand.
GCATTAACTACAGAACAGGTACGCAGAACAGAGGATCAACACCTGACAGTGCATACAGTCTCTAACCAACCTGCTTGTGAGACTGACAACGACACTGCACCTCTGACAGCTGACAGGGCAGATGACACAAAGGAGACAGAGGAGCCATATCCAGGATTTGAGACTCAAGTCCAGCAAATCCTCAAGGATGCGGACGCTTTAAAGACTGATACAGACTGTCAAGAACGACCAGTACTGTACAAATTCAAAGTGTCAATTGCCAAAGACTCACAAGACTGTGGTCTCACTGACCTTCACACAGGGTGCATCCCAACACACCCAAATGCTCCTCCCACTTCTGTCAAGCAGTACAAGATTCCCATAGCTTCACAAGAACCTGTGCAGGAAATCATCAACTCCATGATTGAAGAAGGTGTCATCCGCCCATCCAACAGCACCTACTCTGCTCCCATCTGGCCCGTCCTCAAACCAAACGCCAAGACGGGCGCACTCCATGGCAAGCTATGGTCAGTACCAACCAACCCACCCACCCTCAAAGCTGCAGCAACAACCCGCAGCAAGCAGACACCTCCAGCAACGGTGTCAACATCACAGCCGCTTACGCTGGCTCAACAAATAGCTGCTAGCGATACAGCTGACCTTGAAGCTTCTAACCACCTCTCAGACCCCACCAGCCACCCTATCTGCACCTCTGACCTCACTTCTGCACCAAGCCTCAGAAGGCTGCACGAACTGAAACACCTGCTGCGTGTGAAAGCAAACATGCTGTGGTATGCCCCGGATGTCCTCACAGCGCCAAGGCTAGTGGTGACACCGCGCCACAGGGGGGTCACGCCAGCATATGCCCACGACGCACCATGCACCAGACACCATGACACTAAAGCCACTCGAAACAAGTGACATTCTGCCCTGGCATGCAGCAAGACATGGCAGAGTACGTCAGATGGTACCTGGTTGGCTGCCAGTTCAACAAGTAACCCAGTCTCACAGAAACACTCACCTCACAAGCAGAATTTGCAGGTGGTCAACACTCCCACCAGCATGACACTGCCACTTGTGTCAGTTGACTCCTGATCCAGAACTTGAACTGAAGATTGAGAAAGGGGGGTGAGTTTCCAGCATCACTCACCTTGACACTGCCCTCAAAGAGCTCAAGTCCGAACCCGGACACAACAGTTCAGCTGCAGTAGAGACAAGCTCAACCGGGTCCAGAGAGAACTGACAGAGTCTGGTCAACTCAAATTGAATCCCACAAAGAGGTACCCTGCTGGTTAACACCACATCAGCAGTGAAAAAAAAAAATTCCCTCAGCCTTTGACAAACACCGAATGGGGGAGGGAAACCAGAGCCCTCCACTCAAAACTTCACCCACAAGTTTCATGAAGGCTTCTGCAGTCAAAGAAAGAAAGGCTTAAACCACACCAACCCTGAAACAACACATGCAGTGACAAAGACTTCAACACGCAAACGCCACGGAAGGACCAACAGCTGTCAACAACAACAACTGACTTCAGACATTTCACACAGGTGTCAAGCGGAAACTGCACTGAGATGGCCGGATGTGCCTGCCTCAGAGTCACCTGAGCTGCTGGCATGAGCAACACGGTTCCCTGAACAGGACCCACCACAGAAGTACTGTGCCACCACAAACTTCTGACTCTCCGCCCAACACAGCTCAAACAAGCTCCATTCGGCACTGCCATCAGAACAGAGCAACATTCCGACCTGCAGACACCCTGGAAGTGCACTAATGTCTACCTGCTGTCCTCCTTCCACCAGCACCAGCGCTAGGTCAGTTTGCTACATGTTTGTCTCACGGTACACAAAAGCCTTGACCACTACCTGCAGCAACCAGAAAACACCTGCCTCACATGAACTGACTTTAAGATGACAGATGACACTGTCAGTGCACCTGTTGATTCAACTGCCACTACACATCGATCATCATTGATCCACCTGCCATTCAACTATCTGATCTACTGTCCGATGATGTCCAAACATGAACTTCATCGGCCATAAAGGGGGATTATGTAGCGTCTGGACGGTGTCTCAAATTGATCGATCAAAAAAAACAAACATCTGATTGTGACTTTTGATTTAACAGAATGAGACTTGGAAACTCAGAATGCAGCTCTGTCTGCATGGACAGTCGTTTTACAGCCCTGGGGCAATAAAACTCTTTGTCCTCCTCCAGGCCTCCCTTCACCCCCCACATACCTACATACATTCCACAGGATGGCACATCTGAAAACACACACACACACACACACACACACACACACATGGAATATACAAAAATGCCTACATACACTATGTAAACTTGTATAACACTGATGTATTCGTATGTATGTATGCATGCCCTCCATGTGCAGTCTTTTTAGTTATTTTAGGTAGTTCATTTAGATGTTTAAATGTGTATAATCGTTTAAACGAAACCCCTCTATGTCTTACTACCTTCCTTGGTATCATTTGAATTCGTTCAGCCTGCTCTTTCTCAATCTGTATTTTGTTTAATGCTGAAATGCATTACATATTTTCTACCCTTGTTTGATCGAATCGGAGTAAGTTCCACACAGGATCATAAACTATGCAGATTAGGTTGAACAGAGACAAAAGGAAACTTCCCAGCCTCCACCTCCAAGCCAGCGACTGGCTCCACAGCCAAGGTGTGGGAGTGTCCTAATGTTTCTATAAGACCCCTGAGATTCAAACATCTGCCTCTTCTCTTACTCTTCCTGTTCCTCTTCCTCTCTGGCGCGGATTCTTGGATCCTCCTTCAGCGCCATTTTCCACAAAGGACATTACAAACAAAGAACCATAATTTGAACTTACCGCGGATCCCAACGGACCCGCCCAGCAAGACGCAAACCACGGACCAGATCGGAATTCGCACGCACGTATTCCGACCAGCCACAAAAGAAACATAAGCAAGTAGCCCTTAAGCGATCTTTAAGATTATACCAATAAGTTGGTCTGATTCCTTGTTTGTTCTCAAATAGGTTATTGTCTGTAATACTACCTTCCTTTGTCTCTCCCTCTCCTACTCTCTCTCTTATTCTCTCTTCTTCCCTTTTTCAATTCATCTGTGTATGTTTGTCTATTGTTTGTCGATTATTAAAATATATATATTCACACGTGATTGCCTCTGAATTGCTCAACCATAAGTCACTTTAATGGTGACCGATCCTTGTTACAAATTAAGGGAAAGATCTTTCTTTGTGGCCAAAAGAAAAGAAACCTTTCCTTTTTATAGAGTTTATAAGGTCAATATTTGCTGGACAAATTATCCGTCCTTTGAACTCTTTTATAGAATTAAAGAAAATTCTACAAGCCGAATCAAGCCATAGATATTAATAATTGTTATAATCCGTTATAATTAACTGTTAATATCCAAATTCCCCTTTGTGCAGATTTATGTGTTTTTGATCATAAAACGATTAAACGCACACATAGATCCGCACCATTTCCCTTAGGCTTAGAATCGCTACACATAAGATATCAATACAAACTATTTCATGCATTAGATTTGAGTTCTTTGTGTAAATAATAGTTAGAAATGTTGAGAATTAAATTAAAAATCAAATGAAACAAAAATTAAGCAGTATATGAAGAAACTTTTTAAACGTATTCAATAATTGTACATAAAAATTAATGAAATCATTCATTCATTCAGGCATTTTGAAATTCTTGAAATTCTCATATATTATTGTAGCAAAGTCTTCATGTCAACACGTATTCAAAATAAGTAAAATATTACATACAAAAAACTGAATAAAATAGTGAACTATGAAACAAAAATGTGCAAGTACAGAGGAATACAGAGTCTTTGGTGCCAAGAGCAAATCCAGGAAACAAATATTCCTTGAGCGAGCAGTGCAGCATGGTGCTGGTGGTGTCATGATCAGAACAATGTTCTGTGCAGTCAAACTATCCTCTCTTGATGTGCACACAAAATGGAAATGTGAGCTGAGCATGGAGTTCAGTAGTAGTTGAGTTGAGTTGGTGTCCAAATAATGAAGATGATGTGGTCAGAAAAGCAGTGTAAGGCATTTGTTATGCCTGTAGATAAAGAGATTCTGATTAGGAAATGTTGTCAATCCAGTGAGAAAGCAAACCAAATATTATACAAAGCTAAAACAGTAAAGTGATACATGAAGACAATTTTTACATGAGAGAAAATATGTTTTTTTAAACAAAGCACATACAATAATTGTAAAGTTAATGATTTAATTCAGTGGTTTTCAAGTCTCTACATATTTTATAGTAAAGTCTTCAAGCTAACAAGTCACAATAAATAAAAACATTATTGTATACAATGAAAAAAAAAAACATTTAAAAGAACAGTCACACTGGAAAGGTGGCATTTGATAATGAGAATAAATCCTTGAACCATACATGCCTTGAGCCAGCAGTCCAGCATGGTGCTGGTGGTGTCATGGTCAGAGATGTTCTGTGCAGTCAAACCATCCTCACTTGATGTGCACACAAAATGGAAATGTGAGCTGGGCATGGAGTGACTACAATACAATGGTGTCCAAATAATGAAGATGATGTGGTCATCAAAGCAGCATAAGGCATTTGTTGTGTCTGTAGAAAGTGAGGCTCTGATTAGAAAAATAAGTTTGTGTAAAACAGCTAATCTAGTCAGTAAATGGTCACTTTAAGCACAACGTTTTATATTCAAACAAAATATCTTTAGAAAACAAAGTGTCATCTTGTCATATTTTATGAATATAATAAAAGTTATGATGAAATTAGAAGAACATCTAAGAAGATAAGAAAATTTTAGGAGAAGATTAGAAAATCATCTTACCTTTTTGAAATCTTGGAATGTGATGAGAATGCAGAAGCAAAGATAGGGAAAGCTTTGTGGAAGTTTGTCTTTCGCCTTCCATTATCCTTTTATGACTTGTTTTTACTGTTTTCCTTTTTTACATCACCCAGTAGTTCATTGTAAATGGGATTTGTAAAAGCATACTGCATGGACATTTTTAACAGGAAAATACATAAAAAAGAAACAGACAATGAATGAATGAATGAAAACAAAAACTAGTACAATGAAAATAATAACTAAATAATCCTAAAAAAATAAAAACAAATAAACAAAGAAAAGAAAGAAAGCAACATACATTACCACAGAGCCCCCCCCCCCCCCCCCCCCCCCCCCCCCCCTCATCAGAATGGACAAAACATTATAATAACCACTTTAGTACAATGCATTCATGACAGCTGAAGTACGTAGGCATGATATCAATCTTTAGTTTATCTAAATCAATATCTTTCACATATACATGATCAATTAATGTGCCGTTTTCTGTTGTTGCATTATGAACAATTTGTTTGAAACCAAAAGGCTGCATTAAATCATTAATAGTTGATGTATTGAAAATATTTTCATTGAAATCTCCTAGAATTATTTTCCCACCTGGTAAGCAGTTCATTTGATGAATTAAGATGATCAACTTCTGTCGAAACAATGGAATGCTGTATGACGGTGGCCTGTATACGACTGCCAAAGTAGTGTGAACATTTTCAACACTGTATACTAGACATTCAATGTTAATGCATGGTAAATCAACTAAAGCAACTCTTACTTTCTCTCTGTGATATATACCAACTCCACCATGATTATCCTCTTTTAGTTTAGCAAAAACATCATGACTTGAATCATATGCAGCACTTCGTGGTTTGTCATGGAAATTGTATCCAGCAAGACTGATATCATTTTCAAAATAATTTGGTTTGAGCCATGTCTCTGTTACACATATCATATCTGCTTCAAAATACCTATTGTCTTGGCGTATATCTGTAATATGAGGAATGAGCCCTTCAACATTGTGTAAAATAATTTTAAATATTGGATTCTGTATTGTTTCACATGGAACAATGAATGGAGGCATGCTCTGCAGTGCGCGTTCAATGCTGTCTTTAGCATAAATCAAGTTTTCTTTGAAATCTTCTATTATCAGTCCTTCAAGAGAGGTCACTCGACTTAATGCCACATATGCTTGACCTGGAGCAAATATCTTTTTCAGTGAAACAACAGCTTTGTTCAACGTCAGACCTTGTACTTTATGAACTGTGCAAGCCCAGGCCAATCTTAAAGGAAATTGCCTTCTGACACCACCACTGGTTGTTACTCTTTCTTCTTCAGCTTTGATTGGTGTGCATTTCCTCAGTCCAGCTTTTAAACATGGATTTTTAGCTCTTGCCTCTTTACCAACTCGTTCATCATCAAACTCAATATATATTTTTGATGGAAATATTTCATCCTCAGCATAACAGAAGTGTTTAATTGTTCCAAAAATTCCATTTACAAGACCATCTGAAACATCAACATTCTTTAGCAGCATAATTCGAGCATCAACTGCTAATTCAAGGGATTTTTCCAAACAGCTGTTGTGAACTCTGAAATGAAAGCCATCTTTCCTTTCCATTCGTCCTGTTTTTGCATTTCTCTCAAAATCTTGGGCATTCACGGTAACGGTGTCTGAACATATTTTGTGCAACATCTTGATGTTATGTTCGTCAACCGCACTATTAGTTGCATAAATGTGTATATCTGTACTATCATCACCATTGCCTGTTTCACATTTTTTAAGCATGGTCACATCTTTTTCTAGCAATTGTTCATCTTTTTTGCGTAACCGTAAACGATTTAATAATTCTGCAAAGTCTTTGTCCTTCTGGCGCATAATCTCTGTGAGTTCAGTGACACTGAAGTTAGTTTCCCAAAGATTCACACTGTTCACTGGTTCATTATAAAGTGCTTTTCCTTTAACGGGAGACAGCTGATAAAAATCTCCAACTCCTATGACAGAAACTTTTCCAAATGGTGAATAATCTCCTGTTTGTTTGATTTGTCTCAATCTTCCATGAATATATGCTAGAAGTTTATGGTCAACCATTGAAATTTCATCAATTATTAATATGTGCAGTTTTCCAAATTTGGCTCTCAATGAATTAATTTTTTCATCTCCAAGAGGTTGATATGGCAGTGAAGCATTTGTTCCAATACTGAAAGTGCTGTGTATAGTAGCTGCATTTATGCTGTACGCCGCGACACCAGTCGGAGCGGTTAATAGCACATGCGTCTCATCAGGGTTCTCTGATAACTTTGAAAGGATGCGGGACGTTTCGTAATAGATTGCTTTAATCAGTAGTGACTTTCCAACACCTCCTGGACCAGATATGAACACATGGAATGGGTCTGGGTTTTCACCTTGTACTTTTGCTAAACACCATTGCCGTACTTTATAAAAAATCTGTGATTGTTTTTCATTCATGGAACGTAATAAAGCTATTGCATCCTCCTTTGTCATAGCAGATGGATTTTTGTCTATTGTGGAAGCAGTAGTGTTTGGTAATAGATCAGGAATGATATCATGACCTTCCTCTGTTTCTGTTTGTTGTTTTTTAATCTCAAGACATTCTAAACGCTCAAGTTCTGCTTCTGGACAGATTTGGGCCCAAGCATCTTCCATTGGTCCGTGTTGCTCTAAATCATTTTTAGCTCTTTGTATTGTCTCGGCAGCTTTTTCAAATTTTGCCATGTTTGTGTCCACTACAATTTTGACTGACTCCAGTTCATCATTGTTCATTGTTACAAATCCAATCTCATAAAACTCTTTGTGAGAAGTGAAATTAGGTGGTTTCAGTTGGTCTTGCAAAAAATGAGGCATAAATAATTCTAAAACACTTTGATAATAATTTTCTGGATTTTTAGTGGGTGAAAAACGAGCATATCGTACAATGGCAAAGTCTGTACGTGTTCTTTTTCGAACAAATCCCATTTCATCGTCCAATTTTACTCTGTTTGAACATGAGGTTTCAGTTTTGGATAGAACTCTGTATTGTGATGCAAAGGTTGCTAAACACATTACTGTAAATTCTTGAGTTTTTGGCCGTGCTCTGTATCTGTCTGTGATGCTTTTCATCCATATGCTGTCACTGTCATTTTCTCCACATGCAGATTTTTTATGTATGGTGTTTAAGGGTAAACTCATTTTTACTGTATTATCACCGGTTGGGATAAAAACCACTTTCCTTGATCCTTCTTTTAGTTTCATGTTAGTCAGTCGATAGACACTTTCTTGAGCTGAGACTTCTCTGTTATGTAAAAACACACTTCCAAGTTTTCTTAATGCTTGTTTTGCATCCATATTTCCTTGATTGTGCGCTTCTTTCTGAGCATTAGCCAGCAGCAATCCCATTTCTCTCTCTGCTTTGGAAATATAGGAAATGATATATACAATACAAGAGTACGCATCAACAACAAATTGTATATCCATGTTTGCGTTCCAACATCGTAAAAGGTCTGTGTTATATTGATTCACCCACACATCACTGGGCTTTCTCTTCAACACAACATTTGTTTTCTTTGAAACTTTGTTGTAAGCTGCTTCAAATGTCTCTTGATTTATTCCAATAGATGCAAACATTGAGTCAACGGAGTCAAATACAGCATCAGTATTCAACAAACATTCTTTCACTTTTTTCATTATAGCTTCAGCTAACTCTTTTGATATTTGTTTGCAGTTATTAGCCTTTTTGCATGTACTTGTATGATTTTCATGATCGGTTTCTTTTTCATCATTTTCACTCTTACTGGTTCTTGTAATGAAAGTATTTTTGCTTGGTGGGCGAGGAAAGTTAAATCTACACACAGTTCCTTTCTTTTTACATGTTTTTGAATGTCTTTTGCTGTGTTGTTGCACAGTGCTCACAATTTCATACATTTCTTTTTGCTCTTCATCTGGCATTTCACAAGTGACATAGCGATCAACAAAATCTATGACTTCATCATCATCATCTCTATCCACTTGAGGTGCATTTTCAACCCAAAACAGACAATGTGTATGAGGTGATCCTCGTTGCTGAAATTCTATTCGATAGAAATAATCAATTATTTTGCCGATTGGCTGTGCTGGTGACATAATGACATCTTTTAAAAAGCAATGGAAGCGATGATCAAACATTCTTGCAGCAGTTACTGGATTGCGTTTCAGCATCCCACATCTATCAGCCCAGTCCAGCTCATCAATAGGGGTTTGACAGGCCTCTTGTTTCACAATAGTTTGCATAAGCTCTGTCCATCGTAAGTCGGCTGATGAAAATGAGCAGAACCATGTTGGGATTCCAAGTTGTCTCACCATTGCAAACAAATCTTTTTGAACAGATTGCCAAAAAACAGGACTTCCTCTCACTGGCTTCAAGAATTTATAACCCTGATCAAAATTTAAAATCTTTTGCAATGACTCTTTGTTTGTCAGCATTTCTGAAGTAATTTTTTTGTTGTTCTTTGTGTCATAACCTTTTCGCAAAGCAATGGATACATTTGAGATAACTTGATTGAGCTCAGACAAATATTGTCCATAAAAAATGTAGTCAAGGTTTTGAGCAAAACGTCCATCTGCATTTAAGATTCTATTATTTAAATATCTCGAGAGTGTTAATTTTTCAGTTCGTGAGTCATGAAAAGTACCTGTTCCTTTTGGGAAGAGCACTGGAAAGCATTTGGCTTCATTAGTTTCATCCATTAACATTCTCACAGGATTACTGCTCTCTGCTGGTGCAAGTGACATAATGCCATCGAAATGTTGATCTAAAACCTCTTGTGCAATATCCACTGGTTGTAAACATGAATCCATAAATAAACCATGTTGTTGTCGATCATGAAGTGTCTCATCAGTGATTTCTTCTTCATTCTCAGCATTGTGCTCTTTATCAACACACATGTTCTGATTTGCATCCAAATCACGTTCATTGTTAACACTTGTATCATTGATGTGCTCTTCGATTTTAGTCAGAGGATTGATCCAAGTTTTGTTAAACTCCACATCTGTATACCATTTGTTGTTTTCTTTTAAGTATGCCAATGCAGTTTTTATCTTATCAGTCTGCACAAATTTATATTCATAATGTCCCTTGTATGTTAATTTCCTCTTAAGCTTCACACGTATCATTAGATCATCATTTTCTGCTCTGGGTAAAACATTCACCACATCTGTAACGTTAGAAGGAACACAAGTCACTGGTCCATGAACTCCATTCTGTCCACCTCGTGGTAATGCCAGCATTTTCATGAATGGAATATGCTTTGCAATTAGATGTTGCTCAAGAGAGTTTAAACAGTTCAGTTCAGCTGGAATAGGATCCAGAATCAGATTGTTTGCTACACTTTCAGCAGGCATTTGACCATCACAAATTTTCCTATCACATGTGTGACAGATCCATAGAGATTCAGCTGGGGTATTTTTATAAACACAGTCTTCATTGCAGTCTTTATTACACTTATGCAGGTAATTCAGTGTTATACATTTTTCTGCAATATAACCAGCGTGGACAGATTTTTGAAAATATTTCTTTTTATTGCAATATTTAACTTGCAATTTGAAGCAACTGCGATGGCAAACTGAACATACATAGTCAGGACCAGTAGATATTTTTTCTTTGAACTGTTCAATCACACAGTCAATGTCTTTCCTTTTCATCTTTGCTTCACGTTGTGTCAGAGCATTTCTTGCTTTAATACTACTGGCAAAACAAATATCATTTTTATATTTCTCTATATTATAATGTATCACCATGTTTTTGTGCATTTCATTGTCCTTATATTTTTCAACACTGTACTTTTTGACAGAATCTCTGTGCATTTCATTGTCGTTGTACTTTTCAACACTGTACTTTTTGACAGAATCTCTGTGCGATTCATTATCGTTGTACTTTTCAACACTGTACTTTTTGACAGACTGTCTATGTAATTCATTTTCATTGTATTTATGAATACTATAATTTTTAACAGACTCTTTGTGTGGTTTATCTGTTATATACTTCTGGATGCTATATTTTTTCACAGCTTCACAATGCAGAACATTTGATTTGTACTTTTCTTTGCTGTATTTTCTTACTTTTTCTTGATGCTGGTCATTGGACTTGTACTTTTCAGTACTGGCTGTCATTAGCTTGTCTTTATATGTTTCATCCTCGTGATATCTTTTGTTTACCTGAATTTTTATTCTCTGGGTTAAGTCATTATTACTGCTGTATTGGATTTTCTGTCGATAAAGCTTACGTGGGTCTGAAGATGCTTTTAATGATGCATTAAAACTTGAACCTTCTGCTTTGCACAATGAGGCACAGTTTCCATCTTTGTCCTTTACACACACAACAACTTCATAATGAGAATTATTTACATGTTTCAAGTAAATTCCATTTTGTTGACAGTTATGTCTATTTGAAAATAGATTTGAGGCAGCATATTTAAGCCATTTTTCTTGACTGTATGTATATATATCAACACCAATTAAATTACTTGTTGCCTGTATCTCCAGCTCTGTTGCCCAAATTCCGACATATTTCATTCTTGATCTTGCAATATAGTCTGGTACAGTACTGTATCCTTCTCTGAGACACTGAACGTATTCTTTTTGATTTTGTAGAATTTCAGTAACAACAGCCCGTCTCAATTTTATGTGTTCTTGTTCACTTCCACTTATTGCTAAAGTGATCGCTCTGAAAAAGCAATTACCATCAGCCACAATATTTTCGGTTTTGCAAGGCTCAGCGATTTCAACAATCTTTTCTGCATTGATTTGTTCCTTTACAATTTTTATAATGCTCAATTTCAAGCAAATCAGTCTTTGTTGCTGTACTGTTAATGGAGTGAACTGAAAAGAAACAGTGTCACTTTGTGAAATAATTTCCACATCACCTGCATATTCATTAAGTGGGCAAATAGAAGGCATTATGTTTGTTTGCTGTTTCACACACGGTTCATTCACAGGTTTGTTATCAGCACTTAAGAAATCAGTCAAAGTATACCTGCAACCAACATCATTGTCCATGTTTGATGAGAGAGATTTACTCATTCTTTCTGCTTCAGCGCTTTTCTGCATCATTGAACAGGAGACCGACCGGTCATGCTTACCACTTTTGTCAATCATTTCAGCCTTTATTCCAGTTACTTCAAATGGAACATAGATTGTGCCAAACTTCTGACCAAAGTCTATAAAATGATTGTTGACAAAATCAATGGTGCTGTAATAAGCTACAAAACTTGTTGCTGAGTTGTACTGTTGACCAGCAATTAAACTTGTTGCATGTGAATCAACAATGGCATACCAATCACCTTGTTTGATAATGGCACATGTATTGGCACAAATAGTTACCAGGCAGGAATCATAATCAATCAGTGCTCTTTGTACTGCCATGTGAAATGGCATAGCAACATCTTTCAGTTCTGCATCATACTCATAAATATCAGTAAAGCCAGAGAAAGTTGCACCATATTTTATTTCAAAATCACTTTCATTGTACATACATGTTTTGGGAAGTTCAGATATTGCAATGTACTCTTGTTGATTCATTAGCAGAGTTATTGACAGTTGGATTGAAAGGTTCATTGACAGGTGTATTGACAGATTTGACAGATTCTTTGACAGGTTCATTGACAGGTTTGAGAGCTTTGACAGGTTCATTGACAGGTTTGAGAGCTTTGACAGGTTCATTGACAGGTTTGAGAGCTTTGACAGGTTCATTGACAGGTTTGAGAGCTTTGACAGGTTCATTGACAGGTTTGAGAGCTTTGACAGGTTCATTGACAGGTTTGAGAGCTTTGACAGGTTCATTGACAGGTTTGAGAGCTTTGACAGGTTCATTGACAGGTTTGAGAGCTTTGACAGGTTCATTGACAGGTTTGAGAGCTTTGACAGGTTCATTGACCGGTTTGAGAGCTTTGACAGGTTCATTGACAGGTTTGAGAGCTTTGACAGGTTCATTGACCGGTTTGAGAGCTTTGACAGGTTCATTGACAGGTTTGAGAGCTTTGACAGGTTCATTGACCGGTTTGAGAGCTTTGACAGGTTCATTGACAGGTTTGAGAGCTTTGACAGCCTTTTGTTTAACCGAAGGCTCTGTATCATCGGAACAGCTCAACCTTCGTCTTTTAGCTGCTGCGGACCTGCGGAATCCCTTCTTCCTTGGCATCTGCACAGACAAAAAACAAAACACATAAAAATGTATTATAAATTATATAAACCTTACATTCTGACACCAAAGAATTGTTTATTTACATCTGTATTCCACTTAAACTTAAAAGCTTAGTTTACCGAAAATGTTTTAATTCTATCCTCATTTAGTCAGCCTTACCTTGTTCCAAACCTGTAAGAGTTTCTTTGTTCGGTTAAATACTAAAGACTAGCCAGACTAGAACTGCAGCGACGCATTACATTATTTACATTTCATTTTCAAACATCATTTTAGAGAAGCACATACAATTAATGTCACATAAGTTAAGCCTAATGCTGAAGAAAAAAACTCTGAAAGGCAACATGTGGTTTAAAGGCGCAAGTCTCTCATTATCCTTGACAGTCATGTTCATAATCTTATTGGTAACTCCATGCTAGGTGTGCAAACGGTTTTTATGAGAGAAATCTAACTTTCGTTCTCCCTGAGAAATATAACAAACAATAACTAAATATTTTAACATGAAATATATGATGACACTTAAGTGCGTTTCATAAAAGGTATTTGTTACTTTATTATGAAATATTTTATGAAAAACTATTTTTAATGTATACAGTGTAGGTCTAATTAGAAAATGTTTACTATAATTGTTATTAATTAGTGCAGGAGTATGACTTACTTTAATGACTTGTGAGAAGTTTCAACCTATCCTTTCAACCCATTCTCTCGTTTATGGTATCAATGTAAATTTAGGCTTTTATTTTGAAGCTCTACCTGTGCACAAATAACTTATAAACCTTGGCAAATACACTAAAAGCAATGTTGCCATCGCTTTGAGCTTTAACAATCATTTATTCATCCTTTCTTAAAGTATTTCCAGACTGATGATCGAGGTTTGGCTTTATGGGATTCATGGTGACAGCAGAAGCTGCCATTATTATAAATGAACATAAATAATGCATCAACATATTTTCATAGTTAACGTAATCAATGACGTCACTGCTGCTCCAAAATGTAATGCAATTTATTCACAAGTTACACAAATATTTTTTTTCACAAAGACAAGATATTTGATATGAATTACCTTAGATGAGATCTGAACGTTTTCTGAAAACCACAGGGAGAAAAAAAAATCAGTTCACAGAACACTGATGGCAATTACACTATTAACTATTATATAATCATTATAATAATTATTAATTTTGATGATCATGAGCAATTATTCTAACTAGAATCATCAAGAACAATGTGTATATCATTTCAATATGAGCTACATGATAAAATCATTAAAAAAATACTTCAAACACTAACACAACCTCAATCATAAATGACAATGATTCTCCTGTGTGCAATAAACCAAACAACAAAATCACAACATTACATTCAAATGTTGACCAAACCACCATCTAAAAGTAACTTGTCATTACATTGTTACACCAGAAGGTGGAGACAAGCGAGTGTTAAGACTTTATCTCAGTAGGGGTTCAATCTTCAACTGGCTGGAAGGAGCAGCCAGTGACCGGTCACGTGACCTGCCACTTGCTGGTGGCAGCTGCCAGTCTGCTTCGGCTAGTAGTTGACATAGGAAACATTGACATGAAGCATTGTAGGAAACATTGACTTTTCTCAGATTTTTTTCTTCCTCTTTACCTCTGGGAACTACATTAATATATGTCCATACATATTATCAAATTACTCATGTTCTTAAACATAATTGGTATTTTTGAGAATTTGATCATTATTATTAGTATGAGTGTACTCTTATGAACCTATTCTTTCATATAATGGCTGTTTTAAGGGAGTTTATGCCAAATAAAGCGATCAAATGACCGTGATTACAACTGGAAGCTTATCTACGCATCGCTGACGCCTCCTCCAGTCAGCGGCTGATGAGCAATGAGTAATATGTATTGCTCTCTCTACAACTGTACATGTATAATTGTATATGTATCTCTGTGTATATGTAACTGTATTGGAATCATCTACATTTTGTATTTTTTTATTTACTTTTTATACTTAATACAAATAATAATAGCAATTTGTACAATAATACAAAGCAATAATACAAATCTATAGATGTTTACCTTATATATACCTAATAAAATAACATTTTGTTCATAGAGAGAGCAAGAGATGGAGACAGAGATACTTATACAATTATACATGTACAGTTGCAGAGAGAGGAATAGAGAACATGTCGCTCCTCATCAGCCACTGACTGGAGGAGGCGTCAGCGATACGTAGATAAGCTTCCAGTTGTAATCACGAACATTTGATCGCTTTATTTGGCATAAACTCCCTTAAAACAGCCATTATATGAAAGAATAGGTTCATAAGTGTACACTCATACAAAATAAAATAACATTTATTTGCAGAGAGAGCAATAGAAACGGCTTACAGTCGCTGCTTCAGCTGGATGTAGCGGCAGCTCATTAAGCAACCAGTAATAATCAAATGATCAAAAACAACAGTCATGGTTAAGAACATAATCATATCATAGGAATAATAAATTCATTTTATTATTTAAGCAATAAATTAATGCAATTCCCCAAGATCAATAGGGCAGAATACAAAAACACAAAATTTGCCAAAACTCAGTACAGTATTTCCTTAAACTACTTGCCAAGACAGACTGACAGCTGTCACCAGCCAGTGACTGGTCACATGACCTTTAATTAAATCATTCAAGACATTCCTTAAAATACACTGGTTCATCCAGCAGATGATGAAACAAAGTCACTGAATCATCCATTCTAACCAATCTTTACAAAGAACTAATCTTCATTAAATAAACACTTTAAATATATTTCAGCAGATATAATTTTTTCAGATTCTGTAGTAAACTGCATTATATTGTTTAATTGACTTCAGAATAACAGGAGAATCATGATGTTTTTAAAAACAAAAACCGTAATTCTCAATTTATAACCAATCATGCAGCTCATATAATAATATAAAACTATATGAAACATCTGATATTAAATATATCAATGAAAACAAACTGTAATACATGAAATTGGTTTCATATTCAACATTTCCACTGAATACATTTACTAAACAGTTTGTGTTAAACTAGTCTTACCTCAGCACTGCTTCATTGATTCCCCATTTCACATAAAAAGAAGCAAACAGAAATAAGTCATGCATTCCTCTAATTTCAACATGTATTTCAAATGCATCTCAGATTCCCTGACATGTTTAGCTCAAATCTATCAAGCACATTATCACTGACCAAAACACAACTCAACTGTCAGTATGTTCTTTAATTATCTAATATGCATCATCATATAGTCTGTATAAAATTAACAAACAAAGAAAGAAATTATTATTTTTAAACAACCATTTTCTTGCACTAAAAAAACAAAACAAAGCACATTTTGTTTGTTCATGAACGTTTACATTCAGAACTACTCAGCATTACTCAACATAGGCGCAACATTTGAACATTATAATACTAGTTAATCTACTTAACATGTCCAATCATAATTAGCACAGATGTATTGACGGATATAATCAGTCATTGTTTATATGAACACAAAGCATAAGCAAAAACTACACACAATCGCGCCCGATCTTTGTCTCGCTCACAAACACAATCACTCACACACGGTCTTATTTCGTCTGCATTTTGGTTGTTTTAAACTCGGGTTTCTTCAACGCGACTAAATTTCAACACTCACAAATTACTTTTCCCTAAAGTCACATATTACAAATTGATCATCACTAACGTTATCATACACTAACACAACACAAGAAATATACAGCATAAAGAGTTATTTTTGTGTTATATCGCTTCACAATGACTATACCCAGTGTTCAATTGAAACTGCAACTTTACACTCTCGTTTCCCAAAAATAACCAAAGAAATATATCAGCTAGCACGACAATACTGGAAACTAAATCAGGATCATTGTGGATGAGAATGAATAAAGCACGGATTGATCAGATTAAATGAAGAAACCAGCAAGGCACTTTGCTTACCGTTTTAGTCAACTGAATAACTTTTAATAACTTTAATTTTGTAATAATAACAACACACATAAAGCTTCACAATACATTCTTTACTACGTTTTTACATAAATACACATCAAATTCGCCATTCTTAAATTATTATTGGCACAACTAAAAGTCTTTCTGTAAATATGGCAATTCCATGCGTGCCTTTTTCACATTGCTATATTTACAACTAGATCTCTGGACTTTACATTTAACCACAATTACACAGTACGCCACATTATTTACAATCATTTAGAATAATGGTGGCTTCTGCTTATTTGTGCACAGGTAGAGCTTCAAAATAAAAGGGTAAATTTGTACATTTATAATTATTACACATTTTGTAATTATTACTGTACATACATCTACATGTATGATGAGTAATATAATTTGTTAAAAACAAAGTTTAAAATACTTAATGTATTTCATAAGACAAATACACAAACCTTTTAAAAAATTAATAGAGTATTATTCATAGATTTCATGTTAAAATGCTATTGAATAATTATGTTAATTACTATCAGTTATATATAGCTCGATTGAGACTCGCATCTAAACAGATCGAGTGAAATCAGATTTGTCCAAACTATGGCGAGTCATGTTAGGCCTCGATCACACTTTCTTTGTTCTCTTCTCTCGACAGACTCAAGTAATACATTCACTTTCCTCATTCAAAAGTTCAGTAAAAAAGTCTATAAAAGTATTTAGCAAAACCCAGACGCTGTTAATTATTAATATGCAGACAGTTTTAATCGAGATGGCTAGTTTTAGCCAGTTTCTCGTGTCTCAGCTTTTATACACACGATCAACTCTCTCCGAACATTCACACCATCCTCAAACTGTCACAATCCTAGTATGTCTACACTTTCTTACATCCGATATTCACATTTGCCCATTCTAGATGTTTTGATAGAGATCACTTACCTTTTCTCAACTAAACGTCGCACCTCTTAAAGATCGACACACACACTCAAACTCACCTCTAGTGATGGGTCATCTGAAGCGAGGCTCCGGAGTTTGTGTCGAGCAAAAAGGGGCGTTACAGATGAAGCCCCGATTCGAGACGTGTATCGTTTCCGCGACAATCACGTGACGATGACAAACGAGGCCTCGGTTTCTGTTGATTACGTCATTGCTTCATTCCGAGTGTCACTTCCGCATAAAGGTGGTTCAAAACCTCGCGCCTCTTGTGCTGTGTTGCCAGATTGAGCGGGTTCCTGCCCAATTGGGCTCCTTTTGGTCATGTCCGCCCGGGGAAAAATGCATTGGGCTGGTTGATAAAAATTTGGGCTGGTTTTTGATGCAACTGGCGGGTTTTTATTTTTTGACTAGAAATGTTATTTTATTATATTTTACAATAAAACGAACGTTACAATAAAGTATAATATGTAATAAATATGTAATATGATATGAATATAATATGTATGTTGACATTTTAATTATGGTTCAGTTTAGCCAATAAGGTTCTCTCCTGTCCTGTATGTATATATTTATTATATGTATAGCCTATAATAGTATTAGTGTTATTATTATATATAATATTGCTATTATTATTATTATTATTATTATTATTATTATTATTATTATTATTATTATTATTATTATTATTATTATTATTATTATTATTATTATTATTATTATTATTATTATAAGCCTAGACTGTATTAGGGAAAACTTAGAAAAAAGTTCTTATGTTGTCCAGCATCATCGGTGCCCTGTGTTTGGGTGTTTGGGTGTCATCCCTGTTGCAGTTTGCTGTTCCACAATTCCAGTCCCATAAGCACTGCACTATTGTACTCCCACTCAGCACTGCAATATTTATAATATTATTGCAATATATATATATATATATATATATATATATATATATATATATATATATATATATATATATATATATATATATATAAAACATTATTGTACACTCACAATAATTTCTTTACAATCATTTGGGGAATTCACTGTTATAACTAACCCAAAGAACTACTGAATAGTTCTTTTTCTTCTTCTTCTTCTTCTTCTTCTTCTTCTTCTTCTTCTTCTTCTTCTTCTTCTTCTAGTGTTTAATGGCGGTTTGGCAAGCCAACGTAAAAGGTGCATTACCGCCACCTACTGATCTGGAGTGTGGAGTGCTAATTGTTTTGGAAGGACAAAAAATAAGTAAATAAATAAATAATAATACTAGTAAAAAAAACACTATATTCTATTTATTGTTCCCGTTTTTTTATATTTAAATAACATATCTTGAATTCTTGATTGTCTTAAGTTCTTTCCTAATATATCTTTTAATGAACTTGGATGAATTCCCATACTTTCTAATTCTTTATTTAGATATTGTCTCTCCCTATCATATGCGGTGCATTCAAAAATAATAAGATGCACGGTTTCTTCTTCTCCACATTTATCACATTTTCCTGTTTCATGCTTTCCAATTTTAAGACAGTGTGCCCAATTCTTAGCCTGGTGATGATGATGTATTTTCTCCTATTACCATATCTTTTCCTCTCCTTTCCAACACACTCTTGAATCTGATACAGATGTCTTCCTTTGCCACTAATATTCCATTCATTTTGCCATTTCTTATTTACTTCAATGACGATCACTCTTTTGACTTCGGATTTACTTAAAGATACATTGACTTCAATTTGTGAATTATTTAATGCTTCCTTTGCCAGTCGATCTACCTCCTCAATTCCATCCACACAGACATGTGCTGGCACCCAGAGGAAGCATATCTCTATCCCTAACTTGCTCTAAATAGACTTTGCAACAATTCAAAAATTAAATCTTGATTCAGATTTTCCACTCAATAAGCTAGAGATCGTAGCCAATGACAATAACTTCTTCAATCCACTCTAATGCCAATATGATTGCTAAAATTTCAGTTGTAAATACTGACACATGATCCGATATTCATTATCCATGTCTTTTGAAACTATACCACACTCATTCATAAGCGACTATGCCTGAATGTTCCCATACCAGATTAAGTTATTAAACCCATTGATCATAGTATAGCCCTTTCTTCTAATAGCTATTAAATTTCCAATAAATCCTGTAGTGTTGGTGTGCCTCCAGGAACAGGGTTGGGAAACACTGATCTAGGGACACTCAAGGCAAAAAGTTGTCAAAGGATTTTCGATTAGTTAAACCGTTCAACAGATACAATTTTTTCATATATTTTTGGTCTGGCTTATTGTGAATAAAATGTCTATTTATCATGTCTACAAACAAGAATCTTCACAAAACTGTGTAAATGGTATGAACAAGTCATTTTGAAGAAACGTGTGAGGTTTCATGTATTTCTGACGCTCGTAGGGCTCACACTAAATTATAAACTATCCATCAATAAAAAAAAAGAAAAGCTGGAAGACTACTTTTGTCCACAAGAGGCACTGTCAGGCTAGGGAATATTATAGTCAGGCTATAAGACTCTCTGTTCACATGTTGTTTCAACAAATTTGTAACATATCTATACATTGTTTACACAAACTAGAAGCTTCATAAAGCTGTGTTTATGTGGAGAACAAGTCAGATTGACATAGACTGACATAACAGTTCAGATGACATGATGTGGTGTTAAACATATCCACACTATATTATTATCATTTGATAGATCTTCCCATACTGAAAAAATGTGTAACATGTCTATATATCGTTTACACAAACTATAAACTTCATAAAGCTGTGTTTATGTGGAGAACAAGTCAGATTGACATAGACTGACATTAACATTGTTTGCACAGAGTAGAAACCTCACAGAACTGTGCACATTAGGAGAACTAGTCAGATTGACCACAAACCGTCTTGACAGCTCAGATGGTCCTGCGACGTTTGAACCCCGGTCATTGCTGCTTGCAGCTATATTTATTATTATTATTATTATTCTGCCGTACTTCTTATCGTGCAGACCAAACCGTAAGGTCTAGAGACTTTAAAGTTGGTCAGATGGTAGGTCTCAATTTGGGGAGAACGTATCAAAATATGACGCAAATCGGGCAATAGGTGGCGCTACAGCGACTACAAACGTGTACACGCTCATAACTCGTAAACCGTTTGTCGTAGACTCAAGTGTCTTATATCCCTGGAATCCTTGGCTCAAGACTTAAAAAATGTATATCTCCGATTTCATTTCCGCCTATAAAAATTTTCCGCCATTTTGAATTTTCTGAAAAAAATTTTTTTCGAACTCCTCATAGGCCGTTTGTCCAAATCACGCAAAATTTCCCACGCATCATCTAGAGACTCTCATAACCAAAAGTTGTCAAAGGAATTTTGATCGGTGATTCACGCTTGCAACAAGACAATAAAACGTTCGCATAAGGCGGAGACACTTTTGCTAAAATCGTAATACCTCTGGAACGCAAAGAGATAATCTCACCAAACTTCACATAGTCATGTATAAGATCAGTATGTGGTCACACCAAAAAAACTGCGATGATTGACCACTTGGTGGCGCTATATTGCGAAAAAAACACTCAATCACCTGTACAGGGTCACATGGTAGTCCGATTGACCTGAGACTTGTCATGCACGGTCTTTGTCCAAGGGTCCATGATGGTCTATGAGGACATTGGTGTATCTCAAAAAACATGACCGTCATCGGCCAATGAACTTTGAGCATCAATTAGACTAGCTTAACGAAGGTCGATCGGAACGAAACTCGATGGGCGTGTTTGACTCATGGCCCTAGTGGTCTGTCAGAATTTTGAAGAAAATCGGACACTAGTTGGCGCTAACGAGTTTTTTGCGTCTCTACTCACGTGGTGTTTCACGCATCCACAGAATATTGATATCATCTGATAGATCTCCTCATACTAAACAACTTTGCCTCAAGAACCACTGCTGTCAATCAAATTGTTTGCGAAATATTGGACATTTTTGAAATTTAAAATTTTTCGAACTCGTCATAGGCCGTCAATCTCACTGGCTTGAAAATTCACACGCATCATCTAGGGACACTCAAGGCAAAAAGTTGTCAAAGGATTTTCGATTAGTTAAACCGTTCAGCAGATACAATTTTTCATATATTTCTGATTTGGCCTATTGTGATTAAAATGTCTATATATCTTGTCCAAAAACAAGAAACTTCACAAAACTGTGTAAATGTTAAGAACAAGACATTATGAAGAAAGTTGTGAGGTTTCATGTATTTCTGATGCTCGTACGGCTCACAATAAATTATAAACACTCTATATTTTAAAATCTTAGAAAAGCTGTAATACTACTTTTGTCCACAAGAGAAACGTCACAGAACTGTGAACATGTTAAGAACAAGTCATTTTGAAGAAATGTGTCAGGTCTCATGTATTTCTGATGCTCATAGGGCTCACAATAAATAATAAACTATCTATATTTTAAAATCTTAGAAAAGCTGTAATACTACTTTTGTCCACAAGAGGCGCCGTCAGGCTAGAAAATCTTTTCATGTGGAGAACAAGTCAGATTGACATAGACTGACATAAAAGTTCAGATGATATGATGTGTGGTGTTAAACATATCCACACGATATTAATATAATTTGATAGATCTTCCTATAGTGAAAAAATGTGTAATATGATACGTCTATACATCGTTTACACAAACTAGAAACTTCATAAAGATGTGTTTATGTGGAGAACAAGTCAGATTGACATAGATCGACATTACAGTTCAGATGTTCAGTTCACAATATTAATATCATTTGATCTTCTCATTCTGAACATCTTTGAAAGATGTCTATACATTGTTTGCACAAAGTAGAAACTTCACAGAACTGTGCACATTAGGAGAACTAGTCAGATTGACCACAAACAGTCATGACATCTCAGATGGTCCTGCTACGTTTGAACCCCGGTCATTGCTGCTTGCAGCTATATTTAGGGGTTCAAACGCGAAGCGTTGAAAACCTATTGTAATTGTTAAGATTTTTATTATTATTATTATTATTCTGCCGTACTTCTTATCGTGCAGACCAAACCGTAAGGCCTAGAGACTTGAAAGTTGTCCAGATGGTAGGTCTCAATTTGGGGAGAACGTATCAAAATATGACCCCGATTGGCCAATAGATGGCGCTACAGCGATCAAAATAGCTAAATCGCTAATAACTCATAGACAGTTTGTCGTACACTCAAGTTTCTTATATCCCTGGAATCCTTGGCTCAAGACTTAAAAAATGTATATCTCCGATTTCATTTCCGCCTATAAAAATTTTCCGCCATTTTGAATTTTCTGAAAAAAATTTTTTTCGAACTCCTCATAGGCCGTTTGTCCAAATAACGTGAAACTTCACACATATCATCTAGAGACTCTCATGACCAAAAGTTATTCAAATAATTTCGATCGGTGATTCAGGCTTGCAACAACATGCTAAAACGTTCGCGTAATGCAGAGACACTTTTGCTAAAATCGTAATAACTCTGGAACGCAAAGAGATAATCTCAAAAAACTTCACATAGTCATGTATAAGGTCATTTTGTGGTCACGCCCAAAAAACTGGGCCAGTTGACCACTTGGTGGCGCTATATTGTGAAAAAAACTCTAAATCACCTGTACAGGGTCACATGTTTGTCTGATTGACCTGAAACTTGTCATGCACGGTCTTTGTCCTATGGTCCAGTATGGTTTATGAGGACATTGGTGTATCTCAAAAAACATGGCCGTCATCGGCCAATGAACTTTGAGCATCAATTAGACCAGCTTAACAAAGGTCGATCGGAACGAAACTCGATGGGTGTGTTTGACTCATGGCCCTAGTGGTCTGTCAGAATTTTGAAAAAAATCGGACACTAGTTGGCGCTAACAAGTTTTTTGCGTCTCTACTCGCGTGGTGTTTCACGCATCCACACAATATTGATATCATATGATAGATCTCCTCATACTGAACAACTTTGCCTCAAGAACCACTGCTGTCAATCAAATTGTTTGTGAAATATTGGAGATTTTTGAAATTTCAACTTTTTCGAACTCGTCATAGGCCGTCAATACGATTGGCTTGAAAATTCACACGCATCATCTAGGGACACTCAAGGGAAAAAGTTATTCAAAGAATTTCGATCAGGCAAACCCTTCAGCAGATATAATTTTTCATATATTTCAGGTTTGGCCTATTGTGAATAAAAAGCCTATATATCTTGTCCAAAAACAAGAAACTTCACAAAACTGTGTAAATGTTAAGAACAAGACATTATGAAGAAACTTGTGAGGTTTCATGTATTTCTGATGCTCGTACGGCTCACAATAAATTATAAACGATCTACATTTTAAAATCTTAGAAAAGCTGTAATACTAGTTTTGTCCTCAAGAGAAACGTCAAAGATCTGTGAACATGTTAAGAACAAGTCATTTTGAAGAAATGTGTCAGGTCTCATGTATTTCTGATGTTGATAGGGCTCACAATAAATTACAAACGATCTACATTTTAAAATCTTAGAAAAGCTGTAATACTACTTTTGTCCACAAGAGGCACCATCAGGCTAGAAAATCTTTTTATGTGGAGAACAAGTCAGATTGACATAGACTGACATAAACTGACAGAACAGTTCAGATGTTCAGTTCACAATATCATTTAATCTTCTCAGTCTGAACATCTTTGAAAGATGTCTTCATTGTTTGCACAGAGTAGAAACTTCACAGAACTGTGCTCATTAGGAAAACTAGTCAGATTGACCACAAACCGTCTTGACAGCTCAGATGGTCTTGCGACGTTTGAACCCCGGTCATTGCTGCTTGCAGCTATATTTATTATTAGGGGTTCAAACGCGAAGCGTTGAAAACCTATTGTAATTGTTAGGATTTTTATTAGGGGTTCAAACGCGAAGCGTTGAAAACCTATTGTAATTGTTAGGATTTTTATTATTATTATTATTATTATTATTATTATTATTATTATTATTATTATTCTGCCGTACTTCTTATCGTGCAGACCAAACCGTAAGGTCTAGAGACTTGAAAGTTGGTCAGATGGTAGGTCTCAATTTGGGGAGAACGTATCAAAATATGACGCAAATCGGGCAATAGGTGGCGCTACAGCGACTACAAACGCGTACACGCTCATAACTCGTAAACCGTTTGTCGTGCACTCAAGTTTCTTATATCCCTGGAATCCTTGGCTCAAGACTTAAAAAATGTATATCTCCGATTTCATTTCCGCCTATAAAAATTTTCCGCCATTTTGAATTTTCTGAAAAAAAATTTTTTCGAACTCCTCATAGGCCGTTTGTCCAAATCACGCAAAATTTCCCACGCATCATCTAGAGACTCTCATGACCAAAAGTTGTCAAAGGAATTTGAATCGGTGATTCACGCTTGCAACAAGACAATAAAACGTTCGCATAAGGTGGAGACACTTTTGCTAAAATCGTAATAGCTCTGGAACCCAAAGAGATAATCTCACCAAACTTCACATAGTCATGTATAAGCTCAATTTGTGGTCACACCAAAAAAACTGCGATGATTGACCACTTGGTGGCGCTATATTGCGAAAAAAACACTCAATCACCTGTACAGGGTCACATGGTTGTCCGATTGACCTGAGACTTGTCATGCATGGTCTTTGTCCAAGGGTCCATGATGGTCTATGAGGACATTGGTGTATCTCAAAAAACATGACCGTCATCGGCCAATGAACTTTGAGCATCAATTAGACTAGCTTAACGAAGGTCGATCGGAACGAAACTCGATGGGCGAGTTTGACTCAGAGCCCTAGTGGTCTGTCAGAATTTTGAAGAAAATCGGACACTAGTTGGCGCTAACGAGTTTTTAGCGTCTTTACTCACGTGGTATTTCACACATCCACAAAATATTGATATCATCTGATAGATCTCCTCATACTGAACAACTTTGCCTCAAGAACCACTGCTGTCAATCAAATTGTTTGCGAAATATTGGAGATTTTTGAAATTTCAAATTTTTCGAACTCGTCATAGGCCGTCAATCTCACTGGCTTGAAAATTCACACGCATCATCTAGGGACACTCAAGGCAAAAAGTTGTCAAAGGATTTTTGATTAGTTAAACCGTTCAGCAGATACAATTTTTCATATATTTCTGATTTGGCCTATTGTGATTAAAATGTCTATATATCTTGTCCAAAAACAATAAACTTCACAAAACTGTGTAAATGTTAAGAACAAGTCATTTTGAAGAAACTTGTGAGGTTTCATGTATTTCTGATGCTCGTACGGCTCACAATAAATTATAAACTTTCTATATTTTAAAATCTTTGAAAAGCTGTCATACTAGTTTTGTCCTCAAGAGAAACGTCACAGATCTGTGAACATGTTAAGAACAAGTCCTTTTGAAGAAATGTGTCAGGTCTCATGTATTTCTGATGCTCATAGGGCTAAAAAAAAAAATTACAAACGATCTACATTTTAAAATCTTTGAAAAGCTGTAATACTACTTTTGTCCACAAGAGGCAAGATCAGGCTAGAAAATCTTTTTATGTAGAGAACAAGTCAGATTGACATAGACTGACATAAAACGACAGAACAGTTCAGATGTTCAGTTCACAATATTAATATCATTTAATCTTCTCAGTCTGAACATCTTTGAAAGATGTCTATTCATTGTTTGCACAGAGTAGA
This sequence comes from Rhodeus uyekii, assembly GCA_037043235.1. Lineage (NCBI taxonomy): Eukaryota > Metazoa > Chordata > Actinopteri > Cypriniformes > Acheilognathidae > Rhodeus > Rhodeus uyekii. The sequence continues at coordinate 49,843 of JAWRVZ010000628.1, forward strand.
AACTTCACAGAACTGTGCACATTAGGAGAACCAGTCAGATTGACCACAAACCGTCTTGACAGCTCAGATGGTCTTGCGACGTTTGAACCCCGGTCATTGCTGCTTGCAGCTATATTTATTATTATTATTATTATTATTCTGCCGTACTTCTTATCGTGCAGACCAAACCGTAAGGTCTAGAGACTTGAAAGTTGGTCAGATGGTAGGTCTCAATTTGGGGAGAACGTATCAAAATATGACGCAAATCGGGCAATAGGTGGCGCTACAGCGACTACAAACGCGTACACGCTCATAACTCGTAAACCGTTTGTCCTACACTCAAGTGTCTTATATCCCTGGAATCCTTGGCTCAAGACTTAAAAAATGTATATCTCCGATTTCATTTCCGCCTATAAAAATTTTCCGCCATTTTGAATTTTCTGAAATTTTTTTTTTTTGAACTCCTCATAGGCCATTTGTCCAAATCACGCAAATTTTCCCACGCATCATCTAGAGACTCTCATGACCAAAAGTTGTCAAAGGAATTTTAATCGGTGATTCACGCTTGCAACAAATCAATAAAACGTTCGCATAAGGCGGAGACACTTTTGCTAAAATCGTAATAGCTCTGGAACGCAAAGAGATAATCTCACCAAACTTCACATAGTCATGTATAAGCTCAATTTGTGGTCACACCAAAAAAACTGCGATGATTGACCACTTGGTGGCGCTATATTGCGAAAAAAACACTCAACCACCTGTACAGGGTCACATGGTAGTCCGATTGACCTGAGACTTGTCATGCACGGTCTTTGTCCAAGGGTCCATGATGGTCTTTGAGGACATTGGTGTATCTCAAAAAACATGACCGTCATCGGCCAATGAACTTTGAGCATCAATTAGACTAGCTTAACGAAGGTCGATCGGAACGAAACTCGATGGGCGTGTTTAATTCATGGCCCTAGTGGTCTGTCAGAATTTTGAAGAAAATCGGACACTAGTTGGCGCTAACGAGTTTTTTGCGTCTCTACTCACGTGGTGTTTCACGCATCCACAAAATATTGATATCATCTGATAGATCTCCTCATACTGAACAACTTTGCCTCAAGAACCACTGCTGTCAATCAAATTGTTTGCGAAATATTGGAGATTTTTTAAATTTCAAATTTTTCGAACTCGTCATAGGCCGTCAATCTCACTGGCTTGAAAATTCACACGCATCATCTAGGGACACTCAAGGCAAAAAGTTGTCAAAGGATTTTCGATTAGTTAAACCGTTTAGCAGATACAATTTTTCATATATTTCTGATTTGGCCTATTGTGATTAAAATGTCTATATATCTTGTCCAAAAACAAGAAACTTCACAAAACTGTGTAAATGTTAAGAACAAGACATTATGAAGAAACTTGTGAGGTTTCATGTATTTATGATGCTCGTTCGGCTCACAATAAATAATAAACGATCTATATTTTAAAATCTTAGAAAAGCTGTAATACTAGTTTTGTCCACAAGAGAAATGTCACAGATCTGTGAACATGTTAAGAACAAGTCATTTTGAATAAATGTGTCAGGTCTCATGTATTTCTGATGCTCATAGGGCTCACAATAAATTACAAATGATCTACATTTTAAAATCTTAGAAAAGCTGTAATACTACTTTTGTCCACAAGAGGCACCATCAGGCTAGAAAATTTTCTTTTTATGTGGAGAACAAGTCAGATTGACATAGACTGACATAAACCGACAGAACAGTTCAGATGTTCAGTTCACAATATTAATATCATTTAATCTTCTCAGTCTGAACATCTTTGAAAGATGTCTATTCATTGTTTGCACAGAGTAGAAACTTCACAGAACTGTGCTCATGATGAAAACTAGTCAGATTGACAAAAAAAGGTCATAACAGTTCAAATGATATGACGTGTAGTGTTAAACATATCCACATTATTATCATTTGATAGATCTTCCCATACTGAATTTTTTTTTAACATGTCTATATATCATTTACACAAACTAGAAACTTCATAAAGCTCTGTTTATGTGGAGAACAAGTCAGATTGACATAGACCGACATACACCGACATAACTGTTCATATGTTCAGTTCACAATGTCAATATCATTTGATCTTCTCATTCTGAACATCTTTGAAAGATGTCTATACATTGTTTACACAGGGTAGAAACTTCACAGAACTGTGCACATTAGGAGAACTAGTCAGATTGACCAAAAACCGTCTTGACAGCTCAGATGGTCTTGCGACGTTTGAACCCCGGTCATTGCTGCTTGCAGCTATATTTATTATTATTATTATTCTGCCGTACTTCTTATCGTGCAGACCAAACCGTAAGGTCTAGAGACTTGAAAGTTGGTCAGATGGTAGGTCTCAATTTGGGGAGAAAGTATCAAAATATGACGCAAATCGGGCAATAGGTGGCGCTACAGCGACTACAAACGCGTACACGCTCATAACACGTAAACCGTTTGTCGTAGACTCAAGTGTCTTATATCCCTGGAATCCTTGGCTCAAGACTTAAAAAATGTATATCTCCGATTTCATTTCCGCCTATAAAAATTTTCCGCCATTTTGAATTTTCTGAAAAAAAAATTTTTCGAACTCCTCATAGGCCGTTTGTCCAAATCACGCAAAATTTCCCACGCATCATCTAGAGACTCTCATGACCAAAAGTTGTCAAAGGAATTTTGATCGGTGATTCACGCTTGCAACAAGACAATAAAACGTTCGCATAAGGCGGAGACACTTTTGCTAAAATCGTAATACCTCTGGAACGCAAAGAGATAATCTCACCAAACTTCACATAGTCATGTATAACATCAATATGTGGTCACACCAAAAAAACTGCGATGATTGACCACTTGGTGGCGCTATATTGCGAAAAAAACACTCAATCACCTGTACAGGGTCACATGGTAGTCCGATTGACCTGAGACTTGTCATGCACGGTCTTTGTCCAAGGGTCCATGATGATCTATGAGGACATTGGTGTATCTCAAAAAACATGACCGTCATCGGCCAATGAACTTTGAGCATCAATTAGACTAGCTTAACGAAGGTCGATCGGAACAAAACTCGATGGGCGTGTTTGACTCATGGCCCTAGTGGTCTGTCAGAATTTTGAAGAAAATCGGACACTAGTTGGCGCTAACGAGTTTTTTGCGTCTCTACTCACGTGGTGTTTCACGCATCCACAGAATATTGATATCATCTGATAGATCTCCTCATACTGAACAACTTTGCCTCAAGAACCACTGATGTCAATCAAATTGTTTGCGAAATATTGGGGATTTTTTCAATTTCAAATTTTTCGAACTCGTCATAGGCCGTCAATCTCACTGGCTTGAAAATTCACACGCATCATCTAGGGGCACTCAAGGCAAAAAGTTGTCAAAGGATTTTCGATTAGTTAAACCGTTCAGCAGATACAATTTTTCATATATTTCTGATTTGGCCTATTGTGATTAAAATGTCTAAATATCTTGTCCACAAACAAGAAACTTCACAAAACTGTGTAAATGTTAAGAACAAGTCATTTTGAAGAAACGTGTGAGGTTTCATGTATTTCTGATGCTCATAGGGCTCACAATAAATTATAAACACTCTATATTTTAAAATCTTAGAAAAGCTGTAATTCTAGTTTTGTCCACAAGAGAAACGTCACAGAACTGTGAACATGTTAAGAACAAGTCATTTTGAAGAAATGTGTCAGGTCTCATGTATTTCTGATGCTCATGGGGCTCACAATAAATAATAAACGATCTATATTTTAAAATCTTAGAAAAGCTGTAATACTACTTTTGTCCACAAGAGGCACCGTCAGGCTAGAAAATCTTTTCATGTGGAGAACATGTCAGATTGACATAGACTGACATAACAGTTCAGATGATATGATGTGTGGTGTTAAACATATCCACACTATATTAATATCATTTGATAGATCTTCCTATAGTGAAAAAATGTGTAATATGATATGTCTATATATCGTTTACACAAATTAGAAACTTCATAAAGATGTGTTTATGTGGAGAACAAGTCAGATTGACATAGATCGACATTACAGTTCAGATGTTCAGTTCACAATATTGATATCATTTGATCTTCTCATTCAGAACATCTTTGAAAGATGTCTATACATTGTTTGCACAAAGTAGAAACTTCACAGAACTGTGCACATTAGGAGAACTAGTCAGATTGACCACAAACCGTCTTGACAGCTCAGATGGTCTTGCGACATTTGAACCCCGGTCATTGCTGCTTGCAGCTATATTTATTAGGGGTTCAAACGCGAAGCGTTGAAAACCTATTGTAATTGTTAGGATTTTTATTATTATTATTATTATTATTATTCTGCCGTACTTCTTATCGTGCAGACCAAACCGTAAGGTCTAGAGACTTGAAAGTTGGTCAGATGGTAGGTCTCAATTTGGGGAGAACGTATCAAAATATGACGCAAATCGGGCAATAGGTGGCGCTACAGCGACTACAAACGCGTACACGCTCATAACTCGTAAACCGTTTGTCGTAGACTCAAGTGTCTTATATCCCTGGAATCCTTGGCTCAAGACTTAAAAAATGTATATCTCCGATTTCATTTCCGCCTATAAAAATTTTCCGCCATTTTGAATTTTCTGAAAAAAAATTTTTTCGAACTCCTCATAGACCGTTTGTCCAAATCACGCAAAATTTCCCACGCATCATCTAGAGACTCTCATAACCAAAAGTTGTCAAAGGAATTTTAATCGGTGATTCACGCTTGCAACAACACGCTAAAACGTTCGCATAGTGCGGAGACACTTTTGCTAAAATCGTAATACCTCTGGAGCGCAAAGAGATAATCTCACCAAACTTCACATAGTCATGTATAAGATCAATTTGTGGTCACACCAAAAAAACTGCGATGATTGACCACTTGGTGGCGCTATATTGTGAAAAAAACACTCAATCACCTGTACAGGGTCACATGGTAGTCCGATTGACCTGAGACTTGTCATGCACGGTCTTTGTCCAAGGGTCCATGATGGTCTATGAGGACATTGGTTTATCTCAAAAAGCATGACCGTCATCGGCCAATGAACTTTGAGCATCAATTAGACTAGCTTAACGAAGGTCGATCGGAACGAAACTCGATGGGCGTGTTTGACTCATGGCCCTAGTTGTCTGTCAGAATTTTGAAGAAAATCGGACACTAGTTGGCGCTAACGAGTTTTTTGCGTCTCTACTCACGTGGTGTTTCACGCATCCACAAAATATTGATATCATCTGATAGATCTCCTCATACTGAACAACTTTGCCTCTAGAACCACTGCTGTCAATCAAATTGTTTGCGAAATATTGGAGATTTTTGAAATTTCAAATTTTTCGAACTCGTCAATGGCCGTCAATCTCACTGGCTTGAAAATTCACATGCATCATCTAGGGACACTCAAGGCAAAAAGTTGTCAAAGGATTTTCGATTAGTTAAACCGTTCAGCAGATACAATTTTTCATATATTTCTGATTTGGCCTATTGTGAATAAAATGTCTGTATATCTTGTCCAAAAACAAGAAACTTCACAAAACTGTGTAAATGTTAAGAACAAGACATTATGAAGAAACTTGTGAGGTTTCATGTATTTCTGATGCTCGTACGGCTCACAATAAATTATAAACACTCTATATTTTAAAATCTTAGAAAAGCTGTAATACTAGTTTTGTCCACAAGAAAAACGTCACAGAACTGTGAACATGTTAAGAACAAGTCATTTTGAAGAAATGTGTCAGGTCTCATGTATTTCTGATGCTCATAGGGCTCACAATAAATAATAAACAATCTATATTTTAAAATCTTAGAAAAGCTGTAATACTACTTTTGTCCACAAGAGGCGCCGTCAGGCTAGAAAATCTTTTCATGTGGAGAACAAGTCAGATTGACATAGACTGACATAAAAGTTCAGATGATATGATGTGTGGTGTTAAACATATCCACACGATATTAATATAATTTGATAGATCTTCCTATAGTGAAAAAATGTGTAATATGATATGTCTATACATCGTTTACACAAACTAGAAACTTCATAAAGATGTGTTTATGTGGAGAACAAGTCAGATTGACATAGATCGACATAGCAGTTCAGATGACATGACATATGGTGTTAAACACATGCACGTAATATTAATATCATTTGATAGATTTTTCCATACTGAAAAAAATGTTTAACATGTATATATATCGTTTACACAAACTAGAAACTTCATAAAGATGTGTTTATATTGAGAACAAGTCAGATTGATATAGACCGACATAGCAGTTCAGATGTTCAGTTCACAATATTAATATCATTTAATCTTCTCAGTCTGAACATCTTTGAAAGATGTCTATTCATTGTTTGCACAGAGTAGAAACTTCACAGAACTGTGCTCATTAGGAAAAAACTAGTCAGATTGACAAAAAAAGGTAATAACAGTTCAAATGATATGATGTGTAGTGTTAAACATATCCACATTGTTATCATTTGATAGATCTTCCCATAATGAAAAAAATTTGTAACATGTCTATATATCATTTACACAAACTAGAAACTTCATAAAGCTCTGTTTATGTGGAGAACAAGTCAGATTGACATAGACCGACATACACCGACATAACTGTTCATATGTTCAGTTCACAATGTCAATATCATTTGATCTTCTCATTCTGAACATCTTTGAAAGATGTCTATACATTGTTTACACAAATAGAAACTTCACAGAACTGTGCACATTAGGAGAACCAGTCAGATTGACCACAAACAGTCTTGACAGCTCAGATGGTCTTGCGACGTTTGAACCCCGGTCATTGCTGCTTGCAGCTATATTTATTATTATTATTATTATTCTGCCGTACTTCTTATCGTGCAGACCAAACCGTAATGTCTAGAGACTTGAAAGTTGGCCAGAAGGTAGGTCTCAATTTGGGGAGAACGTATCAAAATATGACCCCGATTGGCCAATAGGTGGCGCTACAGCGATCAAAATACCTAAATTGCTAATAACTCATAGACAGTTTGTCGTACACTCAAGTGTCTTATATCCCTGGAATCCTTGGCTCAAGACTTAAAAAATGTATATCTCCGATTTCATTTCCGCCCATAAAAATTTTCCGCCATTTTGAATTTTCTGAAAAAATTTTTTTTCGAACTCCTCATAGGCCGTTTGTCCAAATAACGTGAAACTTCACACATATCATCTAGAGACTCTCATGACCAAAAGTTATTCAAATTATTTCGATCGGTGATTCAGGCTTGCAACAACACGCTAAAACGTTCGCATAGTGCGGAGACACTTTTGCTAAAATCGTAATAACTCTGGAACGCAAAGAGATAATCTCAACAAACTTCACATAGTCATGTATAAGGTCATTTTGTGGTCACACCAAAAAAATTGGGCCAGTTGACCACTTGGTGGCGCTATATTGTGAAAAAAACACTAAATCACCTGTACAGGGTCACATGTTTATCTGATTGACCTGAAACTTGTCATGCACGGTCTTTGACCAAGGGTCCCTGATGGTCTATGAGGATATTGGTGTATCTCAAAAAACATGACCGTCATCGGCCAATGAACTTTGAGCATCAATTAGACTAGCTTAACGAAGGTCGATCGGAACGAAACTCGATGGGCGTGTTTGACTCATGGCCCTAGTGGTCTGTCAGAATTTTGAAGAAAATCGGACACTAGTTGGCGCTAACGAGTTTTTTGCGTCTCTACTCACGTGGTTTTTCACGCATCCACAAAATATTGATATCATCTGATAGATCTCCTCATGCTGAACAACTTTGCCTCAAGAACCACTGCTGTCAATCAAATTGTTTGCGAAATATTGGAGATTTTTGAAATTTCAAATTTTTCGAACTCGTCATAGGCCGTCAATCTCACTGGCTTGAAAATTCACACGCATCATCTAGGGACACTCAAGGCAAAAAGTTGTCAAAGGATTTTTGATTAGTTAAACCGTTCAGCAGATACAATTTTTCATATATTTCTGATTTGGCCTATTGTGATTAAAATGTCTATATATCTTGTCCAAAAACAATAAACTTCACAAAACTGTGTAAATGTTAAGAACCAGACATTATGAAGAAACTTGTGAGGTTTCATGTATTTCTGATGCTCGTACGGCTCACAATAAATTATAAACCATCTACATTTTAAAATCTTAGAAAAGCTGTAATACTAGTTTTGTCAACAAGAGAAACGTCACAGATCTGTGAACATGTTAAGAACAAGTCATTTTGAAGAAATGTGTCAGGTCTCATGTATTTCTGATGCTCATAGGGCTCACAATAAATTACAAATGATCTACATTTTAAAATCTTAGAAAAGCTGTAATACTACTTTTGTACACAAGAGGCACCATCAGACTAGAAAATCTTTTTATGTGGAGAACAAGTCAGATTGACATAGACTGACATAAACCGACATAACAGTTCATATGTTCAGTTCACAATGTCAATATCATTTAATCTTCTCAGTCTGAACATCTTTGAAAGATGTCTATTCATTGTTTGCACTACTGAAAAAAATTTGTAACATGTCTATATATCATTTACACAAACTAGAAACTTCATAAAGCTTTGTGTATGTGGAGAACAAGTCAGATTGACATAGACCGACATAAACCGACATAACTGTTCATATGTTCAGTTCACAATGTCAATATCATTTGATCTTCTCATTCTGAACATCTTTGAAAGATGTCTATACATTGTTTGTACAGAGTAGAAACTTCACAGAACTGTGCTCATTAGGAAAACTAGTCAGATTGACAAAAAAAGGTCATAACAGTTCAAATGATATGACGTGCAGTGTTAAACATATCCACATTGTTATCATTTGGTAGATCTTCCCATACTGAAAAAAATTTGTAACATGTCTATGAACATCTTTGAAAGATGTCTATACATTGTTTACACAGAGTAGAAACTTCACAGAACTGTGCACATTAGGAGAACTAGTCAGATTGACCACAAACCGTCTTGACAGCTCAGATGGTCTTGCGACGTTTGAACCCCGGTCATTGCTGCTTGCAGCTATATTTATTATTATTATTCTTCTGCCGTAATGCGTCTCGTGCAGACCAAACCGTAAGGTCTAGAGACTTGAAACTTTGTCAGATGGTAGGTCTCAATTTGGGGAGAACGTATCAAAATATGACGCAAATCGGGCTATAGGTGGCGCTACAGCGACTACAAACGCGTACATGTTCATAACTCGTAAACCGTTTGTCGTACACTCAAGTGTCTTATATCTCTGGAATCCTTGGCTCAAAACTTAAAAAATGTATATCTCCGATTTCATTTCCGCCTATAAAAATTTTCCGCCATTTTGATTTTTCTGAAAAAAAATTTTTTCGAACTCCTCATAGGCCGTTTGTCCAAATCACGCAAAATTTCACACACATCATCTAGAGACTCTCATGACCAAAAGTTGTCAAAGGAATTTTGATCGGTGATTCACGCTTGCAACAAGACAATAAAACGTTCGCATAAGGCGGAGACACTTTTGCTAAAATTGTAATAGCTCTGGAACGCAAAGAGATAATCTCACCAAACTTCACATAGTCATGTATAAGCTCAATTTGTGGTCACACCAAAAAAACTGCGATGATTGACCACTTGGTGGCGCTATATTGCGAAAAAAACACTCAATCACCTGTACAGGGTCACATGGTAGTCCGATTGACCTGAGACTTGTCATGCACGGTCTTTGTCCAAGGGTCCATGATGGTCTATGAGGACATTGGTGTATCTCAAAAAACATGATCGTCATCGGCCAATGAACTTTGAGCATCAATTAGACTAGCTTAACGAAGGTCGATCGGAACGAAACTCGATGGGCGTGTTTGACTCATGGCCCTAGTGGTCTGTCAGAATTTTTAAGAAAATCGGACACTAGTTGGCGCTAACAAGTTTTTTGCGTCTCTACTCACGTGGTGTTTCACGCATCCACAAAATATTGATATCATCTGATAGATCTCCTCATACTGAACAACTTTGCCTCAAGAACCACTGCTGTCAATCAAATTGTTTGCGAAATATTGGAGATTTTTGAAATTTCAGATTTTTCGAACTCGTCATAGGCCGTCAATTTCACTGGCTTGAAAATTCACACGCATCATCTAGGGACACTCAAGGCAAAAAGTTGTCAAAGGATTTTCGATTAGTTAAACCGTTCAGCAGATACAATTTTTCATATATTTCTGATTTGGCCTATTGTGATTAAAATGTCTATATATCTTGTCCAAAAACAAGAAACTTCACAAAACTGTGTAAATGTTCAGAACAAGACATTATGAAGAAACTTGTGAGGTTTCATGTATTTCTGATGCTCGTACGGCTCACAATAAATTATAAACACTCTATATTTTAAAATCTTAGAAAAGCTGTAATACTAGTTTTGTCAACAAGAGAAACGTCACAGAACTGTGAACATGTTAAGAACAAGTCATTTTGAAGAAATGTGTCAGGTCTCATGTATTTCTGATGCTCATAGGGCTCACAATAAATTATAAACCATCTTTATTTTAAAATCTTAGAAAAGTTGTAATACTACTTTTGTCCACAAGAGGCACCATCAGGCTAGAAAATCTTTTTATGTGGAGAACAAGTCAGATTGACATAGACTGACATAAACCGACAAAACTTCACAGAACTGTGCTCATTAGGAAAACTAGTCAGATTGACAAAAAAAGGTCATAACAGTTCAAATGATATGACGTGTAGTGTTAAACATATCCACATTGTTATCATTTGATAGATCTTCCCATACTGAAAAATGTTTGTAACGTCTATATATCATTTAACCAAAATAGAAACTTCATAAAGCTCTGTTTATGTGGAGAACAAGTCAGATTGACTTAGACTGACATAAACCGACAGAACAGTTCATATGTTCAGTTCACAATGTCAATATCATTTAATCTTCTCATTCTGAACATCTTTGAAAGATGTCTATACATTGTTTACACAAAGTAGAAACTTCACAGAACTTTAGGAGAACTAGTCAGATTGACCACAAACCGTCTTGACAGCTCAGATGGTCTTGCGACGTTTGAACCCCGGTCATTGCTGCTTGCAGCTATATTTATTATTATTATTATTATTCTGCCGTACTTCTTATCGTGCAGACCAAACCGTAAGGTCTAGAGACTTGAAAGTTGGCCAGATGGTAGGTCTCAATTTGGGGAGAACGTATCAAAATATGACGCAAATCGGGCAATAGGTGGCGCTACAGCGACTACAAACGCGTACATGCTCATAACTCGTAAACTGTTTGTCGTACACTCAAGTGTCTTATATCTCTGGAATCCTTGGCTCAAAACTTAAAAAATGTATATCTCCGATTTCATTTCCGCCTATAAAAATTTTCCGCCATTTTGAATTTTCTGGAAAAAAAAGTTTTCGAACTCCTCATAGACCGTTTGTCCAAATCACGCAAAATTTCACACACATCATCTAGAGACTCTCATGACCAAAAGTTGTCAAAAGAATTTTGATCGGTGATTCACGCTTGCAACAAGACAATAAAACGTTCGGATAAGGCGGAGACATTTTTGCTAAAATTGTAATAGCTCTGGAACGCAAAGAGATAATCTCACCAAACTTCACATAGTCATGTATAAGCTCAATTTGTGGTCACACCAAAAAAACTGCGATGATTGACCACTTGGTGGCGCTATATTGCGAAAAAAACACTCAACCACCTGTACAGGGTCACATGGTAGTCCGATTGACCTGAGACTTGTCATGCACGGTCTTTGTCCAAGGGTCCATGATGGTCTTTGAGGACATTGGTGTATCTCAAAAAACATGACCGTCATCGGCCAATGAACTTTGAGCATCAATTAGACTAGCTTAACGAAGGTCGATCGGAACGAAACTCGATGGGCGTGTTTGACTCATGGCCCTAGTGGTCTGTCAGAATTTTGAAGAAAATCGGACACTAGTTGGCGCTAACGAGTTTTTTGCGTCTCTACTTACGTGGTGTTCCACGCATCCACAAAATATTGATATCATCTGATAGATCTCCTCATACTGAACAACTTTGCCTCAAGAACCACTGCTGTCAATCAAATTGTTTGCGAAATATTGGAGATTTTTGAAATTTCAAATTTTTCGAACTCGTCATAGGCCGTCAATCTCACTGGCTTGAAAATTCACACGCATCATCTAGAGACACTCAAGGCAAAAAGTTGTCAAAGGATTTTCGATTAGTTAAACCGTTCAGCAGATACAATTTTTCATATATTTCTGATTTGGCCTATTGTGATTAAAATGTCTATATATCTTGTCCAAAAACAAGAAACTTCACAAAACTGTGTAAATGTTAAGAACCAGACATTATGAAGAAACTTGTGAGGTTTCATGTATTTCTGATGCTCGTACGGCTCACAATAAATTATAATCCATCTACATTTTAAAATCTTAGAAAAGCTGTAATACTAGTTTTGTCCACAAGAGAAACGTCACAGATCTGTGAACATGTTAAGAACAAGTCATTTTGAAGAAATGTGTCAGGTCTCATGTATTTCTGATGCTCATAGGGCTCACGATAAATTACAAACGATCTACATTTTAAAATCTTAGAAAAGCTGTAATACTACTTTTGTCCACAAGAGGCACCGTCAGGCTAGAAAATCTTTTTATGTGGAGAACAAGTCAGATTGACATAGACTGACATAACAGTTCAGATGACATTACATATGGTGTTAAACACATGCAGGTAATAATAATATCATTTGATAGATTTTTCCATACTGAAAAAATGTTTAACATGTGTATATATATATCGTTTACACAAACTAGAAACTTCATAAAGATGTGTTTATGTGGAGAACAAGTCAGATTGACATAGATCGACATAACAGTTTAGATGTTCAGTTCACAATATTAATATCATATGATCTTCTCATTCTGAACATCTTTGAAAGATATCTGTACATTGTTTGCACAAAGTAGAAACTTCACAGAACTGTGCACATTAGGAGAACTAGTCAGATTGACCACAAACAGTCATGACAGCTCAGATGGTCCTGCAACGTTTGAACCCCGGTCATTGCTGCTTGCAGCTATATTTAGGGGTTCAAACGCGTAGCGTTGAATACCTATTGTAATCGCTAAGATTTTTATTATTATTATTATTATTCTGTCGAACTTCCGATCGTGCAGACCAAACCGTAAGGTCTAGAGACTTGAAACCTGGCCAGATGGTAGGTCTCAATTTGGGGGGAACGTATCAAAATATGACGCAAATCGGCCAATAGGTGGCGCTAGAGCGATCAAAATAGCTAAATCGCTAATAACTCCTAGACCGTTTGTCCTACACTCAAGTGTCTTATATCTCTGGAATCCTTGGCTCAAGCCGAAAAAAACGTATATCTCCGATTTCATTTCCGCCTAGAAAAATTTTCCGCCATTTTGAATTTTCTGAAAAAAAATTTTTTCGAACTCCTCATAGACCGTTTGTCCAAATCACGTGAAACTTCACACATATCATCTAGTGACTCTCATGAGCAAAAGTTATCAAAAGAATTTCGATTAGTGATTCACACTCGCAACAGGTTGTCCAAACGTTTGAATAGGGCGGAGCCTATTTTGCTAAAATCGTAATAATTCTGGAACGCAAAGAGATAATCTCACCAAGCTTGAAATACTCATGTATAAGCTAGTTTTGTGGTCACTCTAAAAAATCTGCAACGATTGACCACTTGGTGGCGCTATATTACGAAAAAAACACTAAAACATCTGTATATGTGCACTCTTTAGTCCGATTGACTTCAAACTTGTCATGCACGGTCTTTGTCCAATGGCGCATGACAATCTATGAGGATATTGGCGTATCTCAAAAAACATGGCTGTCATCAGCCAATGAAATTTGAGCATCAATTAGACCAACTTAACGAATGTCGATCGGAATGAAACTCGATGAGCGTGTTTGACTCATGGCCCTAAAGGTCTGTCAGAATTTTTAAAGAAATCGGCCACTAGTTGGCGCTAACGAGTTTTTTGCGTCTCTACTCACGTGGTGTTTCACACATCCTCACAATATTGATATCATCTGTTAGATCGTCTCATCCTGAGCAACTTTGCCTCAAGAACCACTGCTGTAAATCAAATTGTTAGAGAAATATTAGCGATTTTAGAAAATTCAACTTTTTCGAACTAGTCATAGGCCGTTGATACGATTGGTTTGAAAATTCACACGCATCATCTAGGAACACTCAAGGCAAAAAGTTATCAAAAGAATTTTGATCAGTTAAACCGTTCAGCAGATACAATTTTTCATATATTTCGTATTTGGCCTATTGTGATTAAAATGTCTATATATCTTGTGCTCAAACAAAAAAACATCACAGAACTGTGAACATGTTAAGAACAAGTCATTTTGAAGAAGTGTGTCTGGTTTCATGTATTTCTGATGCTCATAGGGCTCACAATAAATTATAAACTATCTATATTTAAAAATCTCAGTAAAGCTGTAATACTAGTTTTGTCCACAAGAGGCACCGTCAGGCTAGGAAATCTTTTTTTTCCAATTTCAGTTAGAAGAATCTTTGCTCACATCTTGTTTCACACATCCACACTATTTTAGTATTTGATAGATCTTTCCATACTGAATAAAAACCAATTAAAACTGAACAAATGATGGCTGTAATATTACTTGTCCACAAGAGGGAGCCACAGGATAAGAAATCTTTTTATTCCAATTTCTGAATTTGTTTTTCTTTTAAAACCCCTTCAGACCTGAAATAGGTCCCAGAAAAAAAAAATACCATTAAATTAGGGAGGGCATAGGGCATAAATTAAGGAGTCCAAAAAAAAAAAATTCAGAACTCCTTCATAGAAATTTTTGATGTCCATTGTAATGGACATCAGGACAAAAGCGTTGTAAATCAGATTGCTATAAAGTCCTGTAGGCTAAATTTGATATAATTTTTTTTTTTTTACATTTCTAGGTCAAGAACCTGAACAATATAACATTTCAACTTTAATTTTTTTTGTACAGATTTGCAAATTTTTAACAAAATACACCTCTCATAGGAAATGCATTGGGAGACTGCAAACAGTGACTTTACACACACACATAGGCTGTGTGTTTCTTTCCAGGTATTCCCAAGTGGCACAGAGCAGTAGTGCATCTTGCACTGATCACAGAATTGTATACTCTGCATATTACATTTTTTCACAAATGTAGTTTTACTGTGATAACTGTATTTTTTATCTCATATCTCATATCTCAGAACATTACATATTTGGCTCTTGAGACAATAATAGCCCATTCTGTCAATCTTAGAGCTGTTGGCCACTTTTAGATGGAGTGTCCACTCCATCTGGTGGGGATTTCACAACATTACACCACTGTTTTTTTTTTTTTTTTTTTTTTTCATATGCCCCCCACTGGCCATAACAGCAAATAACATTATGATACCACATTAGGACATCTGTACAATACCTGTAAACATTTTTTTTTTTGTGGATATTGTATTTATTAGGTCCTACAGATCCCAAATAGCAAGAAAAATTATAAAATGCACAGATAGATATGCAAAGAGGATCTATAATAAATTTCAATATGCATATCTGAATGGGCATTGACTGAATGGGCATTGAATGGGTATTGACAATACCTGTAAACATTTTTTTTTGTGGATATTGTATTTATTAGGTCCTACAGATCCCAAAAAGCAAGAAAAATTATAAAATGCACAGATAGATATGCAAAGAGGATCTATAATAAATGTCAATATGCATATCTGAATGGGCATTGACTGAATGGGCATTGAATGGGTATTGACAATACCTGTAAACATTTTTTTTTGTGGATATTGTATTTATTAGGTCCTACAGATCCCAAAAAGCAAGAAAAATTATAAAATGCACAGATAGATATGCAAAGAGGATCTATAATAAATCTCAATATGCATATCTGAATGGACATTGATTAGGTGACACTGAGACCTGGTGTCCATTACAATGGACATGCATTTTTCAAAAAATCCTGAGAAAAAACTTGCAGGTCTCCAATCGATTTTTTACTTTTATTAGTAAGTTAAATCTCTCTATTTTACATACCAACTGTGAAATTTTGGCAAACATTTCAAAGATTGAAAATATAACTGTAAAAAATGCAGCTTCCTTCTGTAGGTGAAAAACAGCGCCCCCGTGCTTCACTTCAAATGTTGTGGATTTTTAAAAATTTCCACATCCAGAACTTTACTGCCATCTAGAGGATGACAAGGGTCCAATCTCTTGGGGTGCATGCTTTAAATTAGGAAAAATGCTCAAAAAGTAAAAAAAAAAGGGGTGTGAAATGTCATGTCCATTGTAATGGACACCAGGTCTGAAGGGGTTTTAATATGTGAACAATTTCTAAATTGGCTGTCACGGTACACTCGTTTTTTCGATTGACTTGAAACTTGTCATGCACGGTCTTTATCCAAGGGTCCATGATGGTCTATGAAGATATTGGCATATCTCAAAAAACATGGCCGTCATCGGCCAATGAAATTTGAGCATCAATTAGACCAACTTAACAAAGGTCGATTGCAACGAAACTTGATGGGAGTGTTTGGATGAAATGTAGTGCTAAACACAACTACACAATATTAATATTGTTTGATAAATCTCCTCATAATGAACAACTCATTACCAACTGAAAGATGATGGCTGTCATAATATTTTTGTCCACAATAGGGAACCACAGGATAAGAAATCTTTTTTATGTATATATGGATATAAAATTCACACTTTCGCTAAAATCTTAATAACTCTGGATTGCAAAGAGATAATCTCACCAAACTTGAAATACTCATGTGACAGCTCATTTTGTGGTAACACTAAAAAATCTGCAACGATTGACCACTTGGTGGCGCTATATTATGAAAAAAACACTAAAACATCTGTACATGTGCACTTGTTAGTCCGATTGACTTCAAACTTGTCATGCACGTTCTTTGTCCAATGGGCCTTGATGGTCTTGCTAAGTTTGAACCCCGGTGATTGCTGCTTGCAGCTATATTTATTATTATTATTATTATTATTCTGCCGTACTTCTTATCGTGCAGACCAAACCGTAAGGTCTAGAGACTTGAAAGTTGGTCAGATGGTAGGTCTCAATTTGGGGAGAAAGTATCAAAATATGACGCAAATCGGGCAATAGGTGGCGCTACAGCGACTACAAACGCGTATACGCTCATAACTCGTAAACCGTTTGTCGTACACTCAAGTGTCTTATATCCCTGGAATCCTTGGCTCAAGACTTAAAAAATGTATATCTCCGATTTCATTTCCGCCTATAAAAATCTTCCGCCATTTTGAATTTTCTGAAAAAAAGTTTTTTCGAACTCCTCATAGACCGTTCGTCCAAATCACGCAAAATTTCACACACATCATCTAGAGACTCTCATGACCAAAAGTTGTCAAAGGAATTTTAATCGGTGATTCACGCTTGCAACACGACAATAAAACGTTCGCATAAGGCGGAGACACTTTTGCTAAAATCGTAATAGCTCTGGAACGCAAAGAGATAATCTCACCAAACTTCACATAGTCATGTATAAGCTCAATTTGTGGTCACACCAAAAAAACTGCGATGATTGACCACTTGGTGGCGCTATATTGCGAAAAAAACACTCAATCACCTGTACAGGGTCACATGGTAGTCCGATTGACCTGAGACTTGTCATGCACGGTCTTTGTCCAAGGGTCCATGATGGTCTATGAGGACATTGGTTTATCTCAAAAAGCATGACCGTCATCGGCCAATGAACTTTGAGCATCAATTAGACTAGCTTAACGAAGGTCGATCGGAACGAAACTCGATGGGCGTGTTTGACTCATGGCCCTAGTGGTCTGTCAGAATTTTGAAGAAAATCGGACACTAGTTGGCGCTAACGAGTTTTTTGCGTCTCTACTCACGTGGTGTTTCACGCATCCACAAAATATTGATATCATCTGATAGATCTCCTCATACTGAACAACTTTGCCTCTAGAACCACTGCTGTCAATCAAATTGTTTGCGAAATATTGGAGATTTTTGAAATTTCAAATTTTTCGAACTCGTCATAGGCCGTCAATCTCACTGGCTTGAAAATTCACACGCATCATCTAGGGCCACTCAAGGCAAAAAGTTGTCAAAGGATTTTCGATTAGTTAAACTGTTCAGCAGATACAATTTTTCATATATTTCTGATTTGGCCTATTGTGATTAAAATGTCTATATATCTTGTCCAAAAACAAGAAACTTCACAAAACTGTGTAAATGTTAAGAACAAGACATTATGAAGAAACTTGTGAGGTTTCATGTATTTCTGATGCTCGTACGGCTCACAATAAATTATAAACCATCTACATTTTAAAATCTTAGAAAAGCTGTAATACTAGTTTTGTCCACAAGAGAAACGTCACAGATCTGTGAACATGTTAAGAACAAGTCATTTTGAAGAAATGTGTCAGGTCTCAAGTATTTCTGATGCTCATAGGGCTCACAATAAATTACAAATTATCTACATTTTTAAATCTTAGAAAAGCTGTAATACTACTTTTGTCCACAAGAGGCACCATCAGGCTAGAAAATCTTTTTATGTGGTGAACAAGTCAGATTGACATAGACTGACATAAACCGACAGAACAGTTCAGATGTTCAGTTCATAATATTAATATCATTTAATCTTCTCAGTCTGAACATCTTTGAAAGATGTCTATTCATGGTTTAAACAGAGTAGAAACTTCACAGAACTGTGCTCATTAGGAAAACTAGTTAGATTGACAAAAAAAGGTCATAACAGTTCAAATGATATGATGTGTAGTGTTAAACATATCCACATTGTTATCATTTGATAGATCTTCCCATAATGAAAAAAATTTGTAACATGTCTATATATCATTTACACAAACTAGAAACTTCATAAAGCTCTGTTTATGTGGAGAACAAGTCAGATTGACATAGACCGACATACACCGACATAACTGTTCATATGTTCAGTTCACAATGTCGAAATCATTTGATCTTCTCATTCTGAACATCTTTGAAAGATGTCTATACATTGTTTACACAAAGTAGAAACTTCACAGAACTGTGCACATTAGGATAACTAGTCAGATTGACCACAAACAGTCATGACAGCTAAGATGGTCCTGCTACGTTTGAACCCCGGTCATTGCTGCTTGCAGCTATATTTAGGGGTTCAAACGCGAAGCGTTGAAAACCTATTGTAATTGTTAGGATTTTTATTATTAGGGGTTCAAACGCGTAGCGTTGAATACCTATTGTAATCGCTAAGATTTTTATTATTATTATTATTATTCTGTCGAACTTCCGATCGTGCAGACCAAACCGTAAGGTCTAGAGACTTGAAACCTGGCCAGATGGTAGGTCTCAATTTGGGGGGAACGTATCAAAATATGACGCCAATCGGCCAATAGGTGGCGCTAGAGCGATCAAAATAGCTAAATCGCTAATAACTCCTAGACCGTTTGTCCTACACTCAAGTGTCTTATATCTCTGGAATCCTTGGCTCAAGCCAAACAAAACGTATATCTCCGATTTCATTTCCGCCTAGAAAAATTTTCCGCCATTTTGAATTTTCTGAAAAAAATTTTTTTCAAACTCCTCATAGGCCGTTTGTCCAAATCACGTGAAACTTCACACATATCATCTAGTGACTCTCATGAGCAAAAGTTATCAAAAGAATTTCGATTAGTGATTCACACTCGCAACAGGTTGTCCAAACGTTTGAATAGGGCGGAGCCTATTTTGCTAAAATCGTAATAATTCTGGAACGCAAAGAGATAATCTCACCAAGCTTGAAATACTCATGTATAAGCTAGTTTTGTGGTCACTCTAAAAAATCTGCAACGATTGACCACTTGGTGGCGCTATATTACGAAAAAAACACTAAAACATCTGTATATGTGCACTCTTTAGTCCGATTGACTTCAAACTTGTCATGCACGGTCTTTGTCCAATGGCGCATGACGATCTATGAGGATATTGGCGTATCTCAAAAAACATGGCTGTCATCAGCCAATGAAATTTGAGCATCAATTAGACCAACTTAACGAATGTCGATCGGAATGAAACTCGATGAGCGTGTTTGACTCATGGCCCTAAAGGTCTGTCAGAATTTTTAAAGAAATCGGCCACTAGTTGGCGCTAACGAGATTTTTTGCGTCTCTACTCACGTGGTGTTTCACACATCCTCACAATATTGATATCATCTGTTAGATCGTCTCATCCTGAGCAACTTTGCCTCAAGAACCACTGCTGTAAATCAAATTGTTAGAGAAATATTAGCGATTTTAGAAAATTCAACTTTTTCGAACTAGTCATAGGCCGTTGATACGATTGGTTTGAAAATTCACACGCATCATCAAGGAACACTCAAGGCAAAAAGTTATCAAAAGAATTTTGATCAGTTAAACCGTTCAGCAGATACAATTTTTCATATATTTCGTATTTGGCCTATTGTGATTAAAATGTCTATATATCTTGTGCTCAAACAAAAAAACATCACAGAACTGTGAACATGTTAAGAACAAGTCATTTTGAAGAAATGTGTCAGGTTTCATGTATTTCTGATGCTCATAGGGCTCACAATAAATTATAAACTATCTATATTTAAAAATCTCAGTAAAGCTGTAATACTACTTTTGTCCACAAGAGGCACCGTCAGGCTAGGAAATCTTTTTATTCCAATTTCAGTTAGAAGAATCTTTGCTCACATCTTGTTTCACACATCCACACTATTTTAGTATTTGATAGATCTTTCTATACTGAACAATAACCAATTAAAACTGAAAAAATGATGGCTGTAATATTACTTGTCCACAAGAGGGAGCCACAGGATAAGAAATCTTTTTATTCCAATTTCTGAATTTTGTTTTTCTTTTAATATGTGAACAATTTCTAAATTGGCTGTCACGGTACACTCGTTTATTCGATTGACTTGAAACTTGTCATGCACTGTCCTTATCCAAGGGTCCATGATGGCCTATGAAGATATGGCCATATCTCAAAAAACATGGCCGTCATCGGCCAAATAAGTTTGAGCATCAATTAGACCAACTTAACAAAGGTCGATTGCAACAAAACTTGATGGGAGTGTTTGGATGAAATGTGGTGCTAAACACAGCTACACAATATTAATATTGTTTGATAAATCTCCTCATAATGAACAACTCATTACCAACTGAAAGATGATGGCTGTCATATTATTTTTGTCCACAATAGGGAACCACAGGATAAGAAATCTTTTTTATGTGTGGATATAAAATTCACACTTTCGCTAAAATCTAAATAACTCTGGATTGCAAAGAGATAATCTCACCAAACTTGAAATACTCATGTAAGAGCTCATTTTGTGGTAATACTAAAAAATCTGCAACGATTGACCACTTGGTGGCGCTATATTATGAAAAAAACACTTAAACATCTGTACATGTGCACTTGTTAGTCCGATTGACTTCAAACTTGTTATTCACGTTCTTTGTCCAATGGGCCTTGATGGTCTTGCTAAGTTTGAACCCCGGTGATTGCTGCTTGCAGCTATATTATTATTATTATTATTATTATTATTCTGCCGTACTTCTTATCGTGCAGACCAAACCGTAAGGTCTAGAGACTTGAAAGTTGGTCAGATGGTAGGTCTCAATTTGGGGAGAACGTATCAAAATATGACGCAAATCGGGCAATAGGTGGCGCTACAGCGACTACAAACGCGTACACGCTCATAACTCGTAAACCGTTTGTCGTAGACTCAAGTGTCTTATATCCCTGGAATCCTTGGCTCAAGACTTAAAAAATGTATATCTCCGATTTCATTTCCGCCTATAAAAATTTTCCGCCATTTTGAATTTTCTGAAAAAAAAATTTTTCGAACTCCTCATAGGCCGTTTGTCCAAATCACGCAAAATTTCCCACGCATCATCTAGAGACTCTCATGACCAAAAGTTGTCAAAGGAATTTTGATCGGTGATTCACGCTTGCAACAAGACAATAAAACGTTCGCATAAGGCGGAGACACTTTTGCTAAAATCGTAATAGCTCTGGAACGCAAAGAGATAATCTCACCAAACTTCACATAGTCATGTATACGCTCAATTTGTGGTCACACCAAAAAAACTGCGATGATTGACCACTTGGTGGCGCTATATTGCGAAAAAAACACTCAATCACCTGTACAGGGTCACATGGTAGTCCGATTGACCTGAGACTTGTCATGCACGGTCTTTGTCCAAGGGTCCATGATGGTCTATGAGGACATTGGTGTATCTCAAAAAACATGACCGTCATCGGCCAATGAACTTTGAGCATCAATTAGACTAGCTTAACGAAGGTCGATCGGAACGAAACTCGATGGGCGTGTTTGACTCATGGCCCTAGTGGTCTGTCAGAATTTTGAAGAAAATCGGACACTAGTTGGCGCTAACGAGTTTTTTGCGTCTCTACTCACGTGGTGTTTCACGCATCCACAGAATATTGATATCATCTGATAGATCTCCTCATACTGAACAACTTTGCCTCAAGAACCACTGCTGTCAATCAAATTGTTTGCGAAATATTGGAGATTTTTGAAATTTCAAATTTTTCGAACTCGTCATAGGCCGTCAATCTCACTGGCTTGAAAATTCACACGCATCATCTAGGGACACTCAAGGCAAAAAGTTGTCAAAGGATTTTCGATTAGTTAAACCGTTCAGCAGATACAATTTTTCATATATTTCTGATTTGGCCACATGTACATCGTTTACACAAACTAGAAACTTCATAAAGATGTGTTTATGTGTAGAAAAAGTCAGATTGACATACACCGACATAACAGTTCAGATGTTCAGCTCACAATATTAATATCATTTGATCTTCTCATTCTGAACATCTTTGACTATACATTGTTTGCACAGAGTAGAAACTTCACAGAACTGTGCACATTAGGAGAACTAGTCAGATTGACCACAAACAGTCATGACAGTTTCAGATGGTCTTGCGACGTTTGAACCCCGGTCATTGCTGCTTGCAGCTATATTTAGGGGTTCAAACGCGAAGCGTTGAAAACCTATTGTAATTGTTAGGATTTTTATTAGGGGTTCAAACGCGAAGCGTTGAAAACCTATTGTAATTGTTAGGATTTTTATTATTATTATTATTATTATTATTATTATTATTATTATTATTATTCTGCCGTACTTCTTATCGTGCAGACCAAACCGTAAGGTCTAGAGACTTGAAAGTTGGTCAGATGGTAGGTCTCAATTTGGGGAGAACGTATCAAAATATGACGCAAATCGGGCAATAGGTGGCGCTACAGCGACTACAAACGCGTACACGCTCGTAACTCGTAAACCGTTTGTCGTACACTCAAGTGTCTTATATCTCTGGAATCCTTGGCTCAAGACTTAGAAAATGTATATCTCCGATTTCATTTCCGCCCATAAAAATTTTCCGCCATTTTGAATTTTCTGAAAAAAAAATTTTTCGAACTCCTCATAGGCCGTTTGTCCAAATCACGCAAAATTTCACACGCATCATCTAGAGACTCTCATGACCAAAAGTTGTCAAAGGAATTTTGATCGGTGATTCACGCTTGCAACAAGACAATAAAACGTTCGGATAAGGCGGAGACACTTTTGCTAAAATCGTAATAGCTCTGGAACGCAAAGAGATAATCTCACCAAACTTCACATAGTCATGTATAAGCTCAATTTGTGGTCACACCAAAAAAACTGCGATGATTGACCACTTGGTGGCGCTATATTGCGAAAAAAACACTCAATCACCTGTACAGGGTCACATGTTAGTCCAATTGACCTGAGACTTGTCATGCACGGTCTTTGTCCAAGGGTCCATCATGGTCTATGAGGACATTGGTGTATCTCAAAAAACATGACCGTCATCGGCCAATGAACTTTGAGCATCAATTAGACTAGCTTAACGAAGGTCGATCGGAACGAAACTCGATGGGCGAGTTTGACTCAGAGCCCTAGTGGTCTGTCAGAATTTTGAAGAAAATCGGTCACTAGTTGGCGCTAACGAGTTTTTTGCGTCTCTACTCACGTGGTGTTTCACGCATCCACAAAATATTGATATCATCTGATAGATCTCCTCATACTGAACAACTTTGCCTCAAGAACCACTGCTGTCAATCAAATTGTTTGCGAAATATTGGAGATTTTTGAAATTTCAAATTTTTCGAACTCGTCATAGCCCGTCAATCTCACTGGCTTGAAAATTCACACGCATCATCTAGGGACACTCAAGGCAAAAAGTTGTCAAAGGATTTTTGATTAGTTAAACCGTTCAGCAGATACAATTTTTCATATATTTGTGATTTGTCCTATTGTGATTAAAATGTCTATATATCATGTCCAAAAACAAGAAACTTCACAAAACTGTGTAAATGTTAAGAACAAGACATTATGAAGAAACTTGTGAGGTTTCATGTATTTCTGATGCTCGTACGGCTCACAATAAATTATAAACTTTCTATATTTTGAAATCTTAGAAAAGCTGTCATACTAGTTTTGTCCACAAGAGAAATGTCACAGATCTGTGAACATGTTGAGAACAAGTCATTTTGAAGAAATGTGTCAGGTCTCATGTATTTCTGATGCTCATAGGGCTCACAATAAATTACAAACGATGTACATTTTAAAATCTTAGAAAAGCTGTAATACTACTTTTGTCCACAAGAGGCACCATCAGGCTAGAAAATCTTTTTATGTGGAGAACAAGTCAGATTGACATAGACTGACATAAACCGACAGAACAGTTCAGATGTTCAGTTCACAATATTAATATCATTTAATCTTCTCAGTCTGAACATCTTTGAAAGATGTCTATTCATTGTTTGCACAGAGTAGAAACTTCACAGAACTGTGCTCATTAGGAAAACTAGTCAGATTGACAAAAAAAGGTCATAACAGTTCAAATGATATGACGTGCAGTGTTAAACATATCCACATTGTTATCATTTGATAGATCTTCCCATACTGAAAAAAATTTGTAACATGTCTATATATCATTTACACAAACTAGAAACTTCATAAAGCTTTGTGTATGTGGAGAACAAGTCAGATTGACATAGACCGACATAAACCGACATAACTGTTCATATGTTCAGTTCACAATGTCAATATCATTTGATCTTCTCATTCTGAACATCTTTGAAAGATGTCTATACATTGTTTGTACAGAGTAGAAACTTCACAGAACTGTGCACATTAGGAGAACTAGTCAGATTGACCACAAACCGTCTTGACAGCTCAGATGGTCTTGCGACGTTTGAACCCCGGTCATTGCTGCTTGCAGCTATATTTATTATTATTATTATTATTTTTCTGCCGTACTTCTTATCGTGCAGACCAAACCGTAAGGTCTAGAGACTTGAAAGTTGGTCAGATGGTAGGTCTCAATTTGGGGAGAACGTATCAAAATATGACGCAAATCGGGCAATAGGTGGCGCTACAGCGACTACAAACGCGTACACGCTCATAACTCGTAAACCGTTTGTCGTGCACTCAAGTGTCTTATATCCCTGGAATCCTTGGCTCAAGACTTAAAAAATGTATATCTCCGATTTCATTTCCGCCTATAAAAATTTTCCGCCATTTTGAATTTTCTGAAAAAAAATTTTTTCGAACTCCTCATAGGCCGTTTGTCCAAATTACGCAAAATTTCCCACGCATAATCTAGAGACTCTCATGACCAAAAGTTGTCAAAGGAATTTTGATCGGTGATTCACGCTTGCAACAAGACAATAAAACGTTTGCATAAGGCGGAGACACTTTTGCTAAAATCGTAATACCTCTGGAACGTAAAGAGATAATCTCACCAAACTTCACATAGTCATGTATAAGATCAATATGTGGTCACACCAAAAAAACTGCGATGATTGACCACTTGGTGGCGCTATATTGCGAAAAAAACACTCAATCACCTGTACAGGGTCACATGGTAGTCCGATTGACCTGAGACTTGTCATGCACGGTCTTTGTCCAAGGGTCCATGATGGTCTATGAGGACATTGGTGTATCTCAAAAAACATGACCGTCATCGGCCAATGAACTTTGAGCATCAATTAGACTAGCTTAACGAAGGTCGATCGGTACGAAACTCGATGGGCGTGTTTGACTCATGGCCCTAGTGGTCTGTCAGAATTTTGAAGAAAATCGGACACTAGTTGGCGCTAACGAGTTTTTTGCGTCTCTACTCACGTGGTGTTTCACGCATCCACAGAATATTGATATCATCTGATAGATCTCCTCATACTGAACAACTTTGCCTCAAGAACCACTGCTGTCAATCAAATTGTTTGCGAAATATTGGAGATTTTTGAAATTTCAAATTTTTCGAACTCGTCATAGGCCGTCAATCTCACTGGCTTGAAAATTCACACGCATCATCTAGGGACACTCAAGGCAAAAAGTTGTCAAAGGATTTTCGATTAGTTAAACCGTTCAGCAGATACAATTTTTCATATATTTCTGATTTGGCCTATTGTGATTAAAATGTCTATATATCTTGTCCAAAAACAAGAAACTTCACAAAACTGTGTAAATGTTAAGAACAAGACATTATGAAGAAACTTGTGAGGTTTCATGTATTTCTGATGCTCGTACGGCTCACAATAAATTATAAACACTCTATATTTTAAAATCTTAGAAAAGCTGTAATACTAGTTTTGTCCACAAGAGAAACGTCACAGATCTGTGAGCATGTTAAGAACAAGTCATTTTGAAGAAATGTGTCAGGTCTCATGTATTTCTGATGCTCATAGGGCTCACAATAAATTACAAATGATCTACATTTTAAAATCTTAGAAAAGCTGTAATACTACTTTTGTCCACAAGAGGCACCATCAGACTAGAAAATCTTTTTTTATGTGGAGAACAAGTCAGATTGACATAGACCGACATAACAGTTCATATGTTCAGTTCACAATGTGAATATCATTTGATCTTCTCATTCTGAACATCTTTGAAAGATGTCTATACATTGTTTACACAAAGTAGAAACATCACAGAACTGTGCACATTAGGAGAACTAGTCAGATTGACAACAAACCGTCTTGACAGCTCAGATGGTCTTGCGACGTTTGAACCCCGGTCATTGCTGCTTGCAGCTATATTTAGGGGTTCAAACGCGAAGCGTTGAAAACCTATTGTAATTGTTAGGATTTTTAGGGGTTCAAACGCGAAGCGTTGAAAACCTATTGTAATTGTTAGGATTTTTATTATTAGGGGTTCAAACGCGTAGCGTTGAATACCTATTGTATCTGTTAGGATTTTTATTATTATTCTTCTGCCGTAATGCGTCTCGTGCAGAACAAACCGTAAGGTCTAGAGACTTGAAACCTGGCCAGATGGTAGGTCTCAATTTGGGGGGAACGTATCAAAATATGACGCCAATCGGCCAATAGGTGGCGCTAGAGCGATCAAAATAGCTAAATCGCTAATAACTCCTAGACCGTTTGTCCTACACTCAAGTGTCTTATATCTCTGGAATCCTTGGCTCAAGCCGAACAAAACGTATATCTCCGATTTCATTTCCGTCTAGAAAAATTTTCCGCCATTTTGAATTTTCTGAAAAAAAATTTTTTCGAACTCCTCATAGACCGTTTGTCCAAATCACACGAAACTTCACACGCATCATCTAGAGACTCTCTTGACCAAAAGTTATTCAAAGAATTTTGATCAGTGATTCACGCTCGCAACAGGACATCCAAACGTCTGAATAGGGCGGAGCCTCTTTCGCTAAAATCGTAATAATTCTGGAACGCAAAGAGATAATCTCACCAAACTTGAAATACTCATGTATGAGCTAGTTTTTTGGTCACGCTAAAAAATCTGCAACGATTGACCACTTGGTGGCGCTATATTATGAAAAAAACACTAAAACATTTGTACATGTGCACTCGTTAGTCCGATTGACTTGAAACTTGTCATGCATGGTCTTTGTCCAATGACCGATGATGATCTATGAGGATATTGCCGTATCTCAAAAAACATGGCTGTCATGGGCCAATGAAGTTTGAGCATCAATTAGACCAACTTAACGAACCTTGATCGGAATGAAACTCGATGAGCGTGTTTGACTCATGGCCCTAGAGGTCTGTCAGAATTTTAAAAGAAATCAGCCACTAGTTGGCGCTAACGAGTTTTTTTGCATCTCTAATCACGTGGTGTTTCACACATCCTCACAATATTGATATCATCTGTTAGATCGTCTCATACTGAGCAACTTTGCCTCAAGAACCACTGCTGTAAATCGAATTGTTAGCGAAATATTGGAGATTTTAGAAAATTAAAATTTTTCGAACTAGTCATAGGCCGTCGATACGATTGGCTTGAAAATTCACACGCATCATCTAAGGGCACTCAAGGCAAAAAGTTATTCAAAGAATTTCGATCAGTTAAACCGTTCAGCAGATACAATTTTTCATATATTTCTGATTTGGCCTATTGTGATTAAAATGTCTATATATCTTGTGCACAAACAAAAAACGTCACAGAACTGTGAACATGTTAAGAACAAGTCATTTTGAAGAAGTGTGTCTGGTTTCATGTATTTCTGATGCTCATAGGGCTCACAATAAATTATAAACTATCTATATTTAAAAATCTCAGTAAAGCTGTAATACTAGTTTTGTCCACAAGAGGCACCGTCAGGCTAGGAAATCTTTTTTTTCCAATTTCAGTTAGAAGAATCTTTGCTCACATCTTGTTTCACACATCCACACTATTTTAGTATTTGATAGATCTTTCCATACTGAATAAAAACCAATTAAAACTGAAAAAATGATGGCTGTAATATTACTTGTCCACAAGAGGGAGCCACAGGATAAGAAATCTTTTTATTCCAATTTCTGAATTTGTTTTTCTTTTAAAACCCCTTCAGACCTGAAATAGGTCCCAGGAAAAAAAAAAAAAAAAAAAATACCATTAAATTAGGCATAAATTAAGGAGTAAAAAAAAAAAATTCATATTTAAATTCATAACTCCTTCATAGAAATTTTTGATGTCCATTGTAATGGACATCAGGACTAAAGCGTTGTAAATCAGATTGCTATAAAGTCCTATAGACAATTAAATTTTTTTTTTTTTTTTTTTTTTTTTTTACATTTCTAGGTCAAGAACCTGAACAATATAACATTTCAACTTTAATTTTTTTTGTACAGATTTGCACATTTTTAACAAAATACACCTCTCATAGGAAATGCATTGGGAGACTGCAAACAGTGACTTTACACACACACATAGGCTGTGTGTTTCTTTCCAGGTATTCCCAAGTGGCACAGAGCAGTAGTGCATCTTGCACTGATCACAGAATTGTATACTCTGCATATTACATTTTTTCACAAATGTAGTATTACTGTGATAAATGTATTTTTTATCTCATATCTCATATCTAAGAACATTACATATTTGGCTCTTGAGACAATAATAGCCCATTCTGTCAATCTTAGAGCTGTTGGCCACTTTTAGATGGAGTGTCCACCCCATCTGGTGGGGATTTCACAACATTACACCACTGTTTTTTTTTTGTTTTTTTTGTTTTTTTCATATGCCCCCCACTGGCCATAACAGCAAATAACATTATGATACCACATTAGAACATCTGTACAATACCTGTAAACATTTTTTTGTGGATATTGTATTTATTAGGTCCTACAGATCCCAAATAGCAAGAAAAATTATAAAATGCACAGATAGATATGCAAAGAGGATCTATAATAAATCTCAATATGCATATCTGAATGGGCATTGATTAGGTGACACTGAGACCTGGTGTCCATTACAATGGACATGCATTTTTCAAAAAATCCTGAGAAAAAACTTGCAGGTCTCCAATCGATTTTTTACTTTTATTAGTAAGTTAAATCTCTCTATTTTACATACCAACTGTGAAATTTTGGCAAACATTTCAAAGATTGAAAATATAATTGTACAAAATGCAGCTTCCTTCTGTAGGTGAAAAACGGCGCCCCCGTGCTTCACTTCAAATGTTGTGGGTTTTTAAAAATTTCCACATCCAGAACTTTACTGCCATCTAGAGGATGACAAGGGTCCAATCTCTTGGGGTGCATGCTTTAAATTAGGAAAAATGCTCAAAAAGTAAAAAAAAAAAAAGGGCCGTGAAATGTCATGTCCATTGTAATGGACAACAGGTCTGAAGGGGTTTTAATATGTGAACAATTTCTAAATTGGCTGTCACGGTACACTCGTTTATTCGATTGACTTGAAACTTGTCATGCACTGTCCTTATCCAAGGGTCCATGATGGTCTATGAAGATATTGGCATATCTCAAAAAACATGGCCGTCATCGGCCAATGAAGTTTGAGCATCAATTAGACCAACTTAACAAAGGTCGATTGCAATGAAACTTGATGGGAGTGTTTGGATGAAATGTAGTGCTAAACACAACTACACAATATTAATATTGTTTGATAAATCTCCTCATAATGAACAACTCATCACCAACTGAAAGATGATGGCTGTCATAATATTTTTGTCCACAATAGGGAACCACAGGATAAGAAATCTTTTTCATGTATATATGGATATAAAATTCACACTTTCGCTAAAATCTTAATAACTCTGGATTGCAAAGAGATAATCTCACCAAACTTGAAATACTCATGTAAGAGCTCATTTTGTGGTAACACTAAAAAATCTGCAACGATTGACCACTTGGTGGTGCTATATTATGAAAAAAACACTAAAACATCTGTACATGTGCACTTGTTAGTCCGATTGACTTCAAACTTGTCATGCACGTTCTTTGTCCAATGGGCCTTGATGGTCTTGCTAAGTTTGAACCCCGGTGATTGCTGCTTGCAGCTATATTTATATTATTATTATTATTATTATTATTATTATTATTCTTCTGCCGTAATGCGTCTCGTGCAGACCAAACCGTAAGGTCTAGAGACTTGAAACTTTGTCAGATGGTAGGTCTCAATTTGGGGAGAACGTATCAAAATATGACGCAAATCGGGCTATAGGTGGCGCTACAGCGACTACAAACGCGTACATGTTCATAACTCGTAAACCGTTTGTCGTACACTCAAGTGTCTTATATCTCTGGAATCCTTGGCTCAAAACTTAAAAAATGTATATCTCCGATTTCATTTCCGCCCATAAAAATTTTCCGCCATTTTGAATTTTCTGAAAAAAAAATTTTTCGAACTCCTCATAGGCCGTTTGTCCAAATCACGCAAAATTTCCCACGCATCATCTAGAGACTCTCATGATCAAAAGTTGTCAAAGGAATTTTGATCGGTGATTCACGCTTGCAACAAGACAATAAAACGTTCGCATAAGGCGGAGACACTTTTGCTAAAATCGTAATAGCTCTGGAACGGAAAGAGATAATCTCACCAAACTTCACATAGTCATGTATAAGCTCAATTTGTGGTCACACCAAAAAAACTGTGATGATTGACCACTTGGTGGCGCTATATTGCGAAAAAAACACTCAATCACCTGTACAGGGTCACATGTTAGTCCGATTGACCTGAGACTTGTCATGCACGGTCTTTGTCCAAGGGTCCATGATGGTCTATGAGGACATTGGTGTATCTAAAAAAACATGACCGTCATCGGCCAATGAACTTTGAGCATCAATTAGACTAGCTTAACGAAGATCGATCGGAACGAAACTCGATGGGCGTGTTTGACTCATGGCCCTAGTGGTCTGTCAGAATTTTGAAGAAAATCGGACACTAGTTGGCGCTTACGAGTTTTTTGCGTCTCTACTCACATGGTGTTTCACGCATCCACAAAATATTGATATCGTCTGATAGATCTCCTCATACTGAACAACTTTGCCTCAAGAACCACTGCTGTCAATCAAATTGTTTGCGAAATATTGGAGATTTTTGAAATTTCAAATTTTTCGAACTCGTCATAGGCCGTCAATCTCACTGGCTTGAAAATTCACACGCATCATCTAGGGACACTCAAGGCAAAAAGTTGTCAAAGGATTTTTGATTAGTTAAACCGTTCAGCAGATACAATTTTTCATATATTTCTGATTTGTCCTATTGTGATTAAAATGTCTATATATCATGTCCAAAAACAAGAAACTTCACAAAACTGTGTAAATGTTAAGAACAAGACATTATGAAGAAACTTGTGAGGTTTCATGTATTTCTGATGCTCGTACGGCTCACAATAAATTATAAACTTTCTATATTTTGAAATCTCAGAAAAGCTGTCATACTAGTTTTGTCCACAAGAGAAATGTCACAGATCTGTGAACATGTTGAGAACAAGTCATTTTGAAGAAATGTGTCAGGTCTCATGTATTTCTGATGCTCATAGGGCTCACAATAAATTACAAACGATGTACATTTTAAAATCTTAGAAAAGCTGTAATACTACTTTTGTCCACAAGAGGCACCATCAGGCTAGAAAATCTTTTTATGTGGAGAACAAGTCAGATTGACATAGACCGACATAAACCAACATAACTGTTCATATGTTCAGTTCACAATGTCAATATCATTTGATCTTCTCATTCTGAACATCTTTGAAAGATGTCTATACATTGTTTGTAAGATTGACCACAAACCGTCTTGACAGCTCAGATGGTCTTGCGACGTTTGAACCCCGGTCATTGCTGCTTGTTAGGGGCCAAGCACCGAAGGTGCGGAGGCACCTATTGTTTTTGTTCCGGTTCTTTATTATTATTCTTCTTCTTCTTCCGTCATTGAAGTCTATGACAGCCCATAGAACCGTAAGCGGGAAAATGAAAAAAAGTTGGCACACTCATAAAGGACAGTCCAATCATTGACCATAGCAAAATTGAAGTCTCTAACTCAATCTCTATAGCGCCACCAACTGTCCAAAGTTGCACTCACGTTTACGTAAATAACTTTTGAACCGTATGTCCTAGAAACAAAATTCTTTTGTCCACTGATTCCTTGGCTCAAGACGATTCGATTGCACCCTATGACGTCATTTTCCGTCATGAATATTTTCCCGCCATTTTGAATTTTATGAAAAACCTACTTTTTCGAACTCCTCCTAGGCCGTTTGTCCGATTTTCACGAAAATTGAACCACATCATCTCCAGACCATGGTGACAAAAAGTTATCCAAAGAAAGTTGAAATGTCAAACCGTTTATGAATAACTCACGAAATAATCCGACGTAATGATCGCAAAAATGAACTTGAGGCTCTATCTCCACAACGCATTAGCGTTTTCTGACCAAACTCGGTGTGTGTTATGTCAATCATGGTCTGAGGCTACCTGCAGAGTTTTGGCGCTGTGCCCCCTAGTGGTCAGGAGATATGAAAAAGTGACATTTTTCCTTACAACTCCTGAACGCTTTGTCTAAAAATCATAAAACTGGTCTCGTTAGATTCAGTGCATCATGCCGAGTCGTGCGATACTAAATTTTCCCATATCGGCCATTTAGAGCGTCGGCCATTTTGAATATTGTCATAAATTGCTATATTTAACAAATGGATTGGCGTATCGTTACGAAACTCAATATGTGTCTTCGGCACCTAACCTTGATACGGCACAAAAAGTTTGGGGGCAGCGCCACCTTGTGGTCAAAAGTTATAACCAAATTTACAAATATGCTAATAACTTTTGATGACGTTAACCTATTGTAAAACAAATGGTCTTAATGTGTTCATTGGGTCAAGCCGAGACCATAGATACCAAATATGTCATATTCGGCCAAACCTCCGATTTGCCATGTTATTTTTCTATAAAAACCTACTTTTTCGAACTCCTCCCAAACCGTTTGCTCAATTTTCACCAAAATTGAATCACATCATCTTCAGACCCTGTTGACAAAAAGTTATAGAAATGAAGTTGATTCGCCAAACTGTTTTCGATAAAATTGCAATCGAATTTGACCAAATGGCCACCAAATAAAGCGAGGCGTATATCTCTGCAACGCATTAGCATTTTCTGACCAAACTTTCTGTGTGCCATGTCAATCATGATCTGAGGCTACTTGCCGAGTTTTAGCGCAGTGCAATCTAGTGGTCCGGAGATATAAACAAAGTGGTGCTTTTGCTTACAGCTTTTTTGCTTCTCACTTAAGACAATAAAACTCGAAATGTCAACTACAGCCACTAAATGTCAGCAGAACATTACTCAACATGTCATTTGCCCTTTTCACATTGATGAAAATGATACATTAAGGAAAATTAGTCAATTAAACATTTAGTTTTATTCAAAAGTTCTGTTGTTGTTTTTACTATAACTATAAAAATAAACCTCTTCATAATGAATAAAAATAATTATACTTCTTATAATATATCAATAAGTTGCTGTTTTCTTTTCAAGAACTGTTTACATGAATTAAAACAGACTAATGAAGAAAATACTGATATGTTTATTATTGTAAATCAAATCATACAATGATTAATTTGACTTTAACTACATTGGATCTACAGGGTTTATTTTCCCCATTTTAAAAATGCACATAGTAAGTAGACTGTCAGTGTATGCTTAAAGTGAAATTATTTGATACAATTACATTTTAGAGACAAAGGGTTTTCTCTCCAGCCAAGATTAAGTGCTTTGATGTCAAAATGACTATAATGCTGTATTTCAGCAATGCTTTACCCAATTGACACCAAACTTTGCATGTGTCATTGTCATCTCTCTCTGGACATACCACATGAATTGACACATCAATTTGGTTAGAGCGCTGCTTGTTGGTCAAACGTGATAAACCATTAAATCGAATTGCTAAAGACCGTATTGATGATTTTTCAGCCATTTAGACTGAAGTCATATTGAAACGTCTTTAGATGTTTACTGCTGTTGGTCGGATGCTGCCAGCCATATCGGTATGACATTTAATGCCCTCTTTGCGCTTGGCCCCGTGATGGCTGCTAGCAGCTATTTTTAGGGGCCAAGCACCGAAGGTGCGGAGGCACCTATTGTTTTTGTTCCGGTTCTTATTATTATTATTATTATTCTTCTTCTGCCATTGAAGTCTATGGCAGCCCATAGAACCGTAAACGGGAAAATGAAAAAAAGTTGGCACACTCATAAAGGACAGTCCAATCATTGACCATAGCAAAATTGAAGTCTCTAACTCAATCTCTATAGCGCCACCAACTGTCCAAAGTTGCACTCACGTTTACGTAAATAACTTTTGAACCGTATGTCCTAGAAACAAAATTCTTTTGTCCACTGATTCCTTGGCTCAAGACGATTCGATTGCACCCTATGACGTCATTTTCCGTCATGAAAATTTTCCCGCCATTTTGATTTTTTTGAAAAACCTACTTTGTCGAACTCCTCCTAGGCCGTTCGTCCGATTTTCACGAAAATTGAACCACATCATCTCCAGACAATGTGGACAAAACGATATATAAAGAAAGTTGATTCGTCAAACCGTTTACGAATAACTCGCAAAAGAATCCGAGGTAAAAGTCGCCAAAATGAAATTGAGGCTTTATCTCCGCAATGCATTAGCCTTTTCTGACCAAACTAGGTGTGTATTATGTCAATCATTGTCTGAGGCTACCTGCAGAGTTTTGGCGCTGTGCCCCCTAGTGGTCAGGAGTTATCAAAAACTGACTTTTTTGCTTATAACTTCTGAACCCTTTGGCCAAAAATCATGAAACTGGTCTCTTTAGATCCAGTGGGTCATGCCGAGTCCTGTGATACCAAATATTCCCATATCGGCCCTTTTGAGCGTCTGCCATTTCGATTTTTCTTATAAGATGCTATGTTTAACAAACACATGACTTTAGTGCTCTGTCAGCAATGGTTTACCCAATTGAAAGCAAACTTTGCATGTGTCAATGTCACCACACTCTCAATGTACCACATGAATTGACACTACAATTTGGTTAAAGCGCTGCGTGTTGGTTGAATGTGATAAACCATTAAATCGAATTGCTGAAGACCGTATTGTTGATTTTTCAGCCATTTAGACTTAAGTCATATTGAAATGTCTTTAGATTCTTACTGCCGTTGGTCTGATGATGCCAGCCATGTCGGCATGACATTTAATGCCCTCCTTGCGCTTGGCCCCGTGATGGCTGCTAGCAGCTATATTTATTATTATTATTCTTCTGCCGTAATGCGTCTTGTGCAGACCAAACCGTAAGGTCTAGAGACTTGAAACTTTGTCAGATGGTAGGTCTCAATTTGGGGAGAACGTATCAAAATATGACGCAAATCGGGCTATAGGTGGCGCTACAGCAACTACAAACGCGTACATGTTCATAACTCGTAAACCGTTTGTCGTACACTCAAGTGTCTTATATCTCTGGAATCCTTGGCTCAAGACTTAAAAAATGTATATCTCCGATTTCATTTCCGCCTATAAAAATTTTCCGCCATTTTGAATTTTCTGAAAAAAAAAGTTTTCGAACTCCTCATAGACCGTTTGTCCAAATAACGCGAAACTTCACATATATCATCTAGAGACTCTCATGACCAAAAGTTATTCAAATAATTTTGATCGGTGATTCACGCTTGCAACGACATGCTAAAACGTTCGCATAAGGCGGAGACACTTTTGCTAAAATCGTAATAGCTCTGGAACGCAAAGAGATAATCTCACCAAACTTCACATAGTCATGTATAAGCTCAATTTGTGGTCACACCAAAAAAACTGCGATGATTGACCACTTGGTGGCGCTATATTGCGAAAAAAACACTCAATCACCTGTACAGGGTCACATGGTAGTCCGATTGACCTGAGACTTGTCATGCACGGTCTTTGTCCAAGGGTCCATGATGGTCTATGAGGACATTGGTGTATCTCAAAAAACATGACCGTCATCGGCCAATGAACTTTGAGCATCAATTAGACTAGCTTATCGAAGGTCGATCGGAACGAAACTCGATGGGCGTGTTTGACTCATGGCCCTAGTGGTCTGTCAGAATTTTGAAGAAAATCGGACACTAGTTGGCGCTAACGAGTTTTTTGCGTCTCTACTCACGTGGTGTTTCATGCATCCACAAAATATTGATATCATCTGATAGATCTCCTCATACTGAACAACTTTGCCTCAAGAACCACTGCTGTCAATCAAATTGTTTGCGAAATATTGGAGATTTTTGAAATTTCAAATTTTTCGAACTCGTCATAGGCCGTCAATCTCACTGGCTTGAAAATTCAGATGCATCATCTAGGGACACTCAAGGCAAAAAGTTGTCAAAGGATTTTCGATTAGTTAAACCGTTCAGCAGATACAATTTTTCATATATTTCTGATTTGGCCTATTGTGATTAAAACGTCTATATATCTTGTCCAAAAACAAGAAACTTCACAAAACTGTGTAAATGTTAAGAACAAGACATTATGAAGAAACCTGTGAGGTTTCATGTATTTTTGATGCTCGTACGGCTCACAATAAATTATAAACCATCTACATTTTAAAATCTTAGAAAAGCTGTAATACTAGTTTTGTCCACAAGAGAAACGTCACAGATCTGTGAACATGTTAAGAACAAGTCATTTTGAAGAAATGTGTCAGGTCTCATGTATTTCTGATGCTCATAGGGCTCACAATAAATTACAAACGATCTACATTTTAAAATCTTAGAAAAGCTGTAATACTACTTTTGTCCACAAGAGGCACCATCAGGCCAGAAAATCTTTTTATGTGGAGAACAAGTCAGATTGACATAGACTGACATAAACCGACAGAACAGTTCAGATGTTCAGTTCACAATATTAATATCATTTAATCTTCTCATTCTGAACATCTTTGAAAGATGTCTATACATTGTTTGCACAAAGTAGAAACCTCACAGAACTGTGCACATTAGGAGAACTAGTCAGATTGACCACAAACAGTCATGACAGCTCAGATGGTCCTGCTACGTTTGAACCCCGGTCATTGCTGCTTGCAGCTATATTTAGGGGTTCAAACGCGTAGCGTTGAATACCTATTGTAATCGCTAAGATTTTTATTAGGGGTTCAAACGCGAAGCGTTGAAAACCTATTGTATTTGTTAAGATTTTTATTATTATTATTATTATTATTATTATTATTATTATTATTATTATTATTCTGTCGAACTTCCGATCGTGCAGACCAAACCGTAAGGTCTAGAGACTTGAAAGTTGGCCAGATGGTAGGTCTCAATTTGGGGGGAACGTATCAAAACATGACGCAAATCGGCCTATAGGTGGCGCTACAGCCACTAAAAACGCGTACACGCTCATAACTCGTAAACCGTTTGTCCTACACTAAAGTGTCTTATATCCCTGGAATCCTTGGCTCAAGACTTAAAAAATGTATATCTCCGATTTCATTTCCGTCTATAAAAATTTTCCGCCATTTTGAATTTTCTGAAAAAAATTTTTTTCGAACTCCTCATAGAGCGTTTGTCCAAATCACGCGAAACTTCACACGCATCATCTAGAGACTCTCCTGACCAAAAGTTATTCAAATAATTTTGATCAGTGATTCACGCTCGCAACAGGACGTCCAAACGTCTGAATAGGGCGGAGCCTCTTTCGCTAAAATCGTAATAACTCTGAAACGCAAAGAGATAATCTCACCAAACTTCAAATACTCATGTATGAGCTAGTTTTGTGGTCACGCTAAAAAACCTGGAACGATTGACCACTTGGTGGCGCTATATTACAAAAAAACACTAAAACATCTGTACATGTGCACTCGTTATTCCGATTGACTTCAAACTTGTCATGCACGGTCTTTGTCCAATGAGCCATGATGATTTAAGAGGATATTGGCATATCTCAAAAAACATGGCCGTCATCGGCCAATGAAGTTTGAGCATCAATTAGACCAACTTAACGAACTTCAATCGGAACGAAACTCGATGAGCGTATTTGACTCATAGTCCTAGAGGTCTGTCAGAATTTTTTTTTAAATCGGCCACTAGTTGGCGCTAACGAGTTTTTTGCGTCTCTACTCACGTGGTGTTTCACGCATCCCCAAAATATTGATATCATCTGATAGATCTCCTCATACTGAACAACTTTGCCTCAAGAACCACTGCTGTCAATCAAATTGTTTGCGAAATATTGGAGATTTTTGAAATTTCAAATTTTTCGAACTCGTCATAGGCCGTCAATCTCACTGGCTTGAAAATTCACACGCATCATCTAGGGACACTCAAGGCAAAAAGTTGTCAAAGGATTTTCGATTAGTTAAACCGTTCAGCAAATACAATTTTCCATATATTTCTTATTTGGCCTATTGTGATTAAAATGTCTATATATCTTGTCCAAAAACAAGAAACTTCACAAAACTGTGTAAATGTTAAGAACAAGACATTATGAAGAAACTTGTGAGGTTTCATGTATTTCTGATGCTCGTACGGCTCACAATAAATTATAAACGATCTACATTTTAAAATCTTAGAAAAGCTGTAATACTAGTTTTGTCCTCAAGAGAAACGTCAAAGATCTGTGAACATGTTAAGAACAAGTCATTTTGAAGAAATGTGTCAGGTCTCATGTATTTCTGATGTTGATAGGGCTCACAATAAATTACAAACGATCTACATTTTAAAATCTTAGAAAAGCTGTAATACTACTTTTGTCCACAAGAGGCACCATCAGGCTAGAAAATCTTTTTATGTGGAGAACAAGTCAGATTGACATAGACTGACATAAACTGACAGAACAGTTCAGATGTTCAGTTCACAATATCATTTAATCTTCTCAGTCTGAACATCTTTGAAAGATGTCTTCATTGTTTGCACAGAGTAGAAACTTCACAGAACTGTGCTCATTAGGAAAACTAGTCAGATTGACCACAAACCGTCTTGACAGCTCAGATGGTCTTGCGACGTTTGAACCCCGGTCATTGCTGCTTGTTATTATTATTATTAGGGGTTCAAACGCGAAGCGTTGAAAACCTATTGTATTTGTTAAGATTTTTATTATTATTATTATTATTATTATTATTATTATTATTATTATTATTCTGTCGAACTTCCGATCGTGCAGACCAAACCGTAAGGTCTAGAGACTTGAAAGTTGGCCAGATGGTAGGTCTCAATTTGGGGGGAACGTATCAAAACATGACGCAAATCGGCCTATAGGTGGCGCTACAGCCACTAAAAACGCGTACACGCTCATAACTCGTAAACCGTTTGTCCTACACTAAAGTGTCTTATATCCCTGGAATCCTTGGCTCAAGACTTAAAAAATGTATATCTCCGATTTCATTTCCGTCTATAAAAATTTTCCGCCATTTTGAATTTTCTGAAAAAAAAATTTTTCGAACTCCTCATAGAGCGTTTGTCCAAATCACGCGAAACTTCACACGCATCATCTAGAGACTCTCCTGACCAAAAGTTATTCAAATAATTTTGATCAGTGATTCACGCTCGCAACAGGACGTCCAAACGTCTGAATAGGGCGGAGCCTCTTTCGCTAAAATCGTAATAACTCTGAAACGCAAAGAGATAATCTCACCAAACTTCAAATACTCATGTATGAGCTAGTTTTGTGGTCACGCTAAAAAACCTGGAACGATTGACCACTTGGTGGCGCTATATTACAAAAAAACACTAAAACATCTGTACATGTGCACTCGTTATTCCGATTGACTTCAAACTTGTCATGCACGGTCTTTGTCCAATGAGCCATGATGATTTAAGAGGATATTGGCATATCTCAAAAAACATGGCCGTCATCGGCCAATGAAGTTTGAGCATCAATTAGACCAACTTAACGAACTTCAATCGGAACGAAACTCGATGAGCGTATTTGACTCATAGTCCTAGAGGTCTGTCAGAATTTTTTTTTAAATCGGCCACTAGTTGGCGCTAACGAGTTTTTTGCGTCTCTACTCACGTGTTGTTTCACACATCCTCACAATATTGATATCATCTGTTAGATCTCCTCATACTGAGCAACTTTGCTTCAAGAACCACTGCTGTAAATCAAGTTGTTAGCGAAATATTGGAGATTTTAGAAAATTAAAATTTTTCGAACTAGTCATAGGCCGTCAATACGATTGGCTTGAAAATTCACACACATCATCTAGGGACACTCAAGGCAAAAAGTTATTCAAAGAATTTCGATCAGTTTAACCGTTCAGCAGATACAATTTTTCATATATTTCTGATTTGGTCTATTGTGATTAAAATGTCTATATATCTTGTGCACAAACAAAAAATGTCACAGAACTGTGAACATGTTAAGAACAAGTCATTTTGAAGAAGTGTGTCTGGTTTCATGTATTTCTGATGCTCATACGGCTCACAATAAATTATAAACTACCTATACTTTAAAATCTCAGTAAAGCTGTAATACTAGTTTTGTCCACAAGAGGCACCGTCAGGCTAGGAAATCTTTTTATTCTATTTTCAGTTAGCAGACTCTCTATTCACATCTTGTTTCACACATCCACACAATATTAATATTTGATAGATCTTCTAATATTGAGTAACCCATTAAAACTGAAAGATGATGGCTGTAATATTACTTGTCCACAAGAGGGAGCCACAGGATAAGACATCGTTTTATTCCAATTTCTGAATTTGTTTTCTTTTAATATGTGAACAATTTCTAAATTGGCTTTCACGGTACACTCGTTTATTCAATTGACTTGAAACTTGTCATGCACGGTCTTTATCCAAGGGTCCATGATGTTCTAAGAGAATATTGGCATATCTCAAAAAACATGGCCGTCATCAGCCAATGAAGTTTGAGCATCAATTAGACCAACTTAACACTTTTGCTAAAATTGTAATA
Organism: Rhodeus uyekii; assembly: GCA_037043235.1. NCBI lineage: Eukaryota > Metazoa > Chordata > Actinopteri > Cypriniformes > Acheilognathidae > Rhodeus > Rhodeus uyekii. The sequence goes on from JAWRVZ010000628.1 coordinate 91,536, forward strand.
ACTCTGGAGTGCAAAGAGATAATCTCACCAAACTTGAAATACTCATGTAAGAGCTTATTTTGTGGTCAAACTAAAACATCTGCAACGATTGACCACTTGGTGGCGCTATATTATGAAAAAAAACTCAAAAACATCTGTACATGTGCACTCGTTAGTCCGATTAACTTCAAACTTGTCATGCACGTGGAGAACAAGTCAGATTGACATAGACTGACATAACAGTTCAGATGACATGACATGTTGTGTTAAACACATTCACACTATATTTATATCATTTGATAGATCTTCTCATACTGAACAAACTTCATAAAACTGTGATTATGTGGCGAACAGGTCAAATTGACATAAACTGACATAACAGATCATATGACGTGTTAAGCACATCAACACAATACTGAAATCATTTGATAGATCTCATTCTGAACAACTGTAATATGTCTACATATGGTTTTCAGAAAGTAAAAACTTCACAAAAAGCAGTTTATGTGGAGAACAAGTCAGAATTACATACATTGACTGACATAAGCTGACAACAGATCAGATGACGTGTGGTGTTAAATATCCACACAAAAAAATCGGTATAATTTGATAGATCTTCTTATTCTGAACATCTTTGATGTTTATACATTGTTTGCACAACCTAGAAACTTCACAGAACTGTGCACATTAGGAGAACTACTCAAATTGACAAAAAATCGTCATAACCGCTCAGATGAACTTGCGACGTTTGAACCCCGTTGATTGATGCTTGCAGCTATATTTATTATTATTATTATTATTATTATTATTCTGCCGTACTTCTTATCGTGCAGACCAAACCGTAAGGTTTAGAGACTTGAAAGTTGGTCAGATGGTAGGTCTCAATTTGGGGAGAACGTATCAAAATATGACGCAAATCGGGCAATAGGTGGCGCTACAGCGACTACAAACGCGTACACGCTCATAACTCGTAAACCGTTTGTCGTAGACTCAAGTGTCTTATATCCCTGGAATCCTTGGCTCAAGACTTAAAAAATGTATATCTCCGATTTCATTTCCGCCTATAAAAATTTTCCGCCATTTTGAATTTTCTGAAAAAAAAATTTTTCGAACTCCTCATAGGCCGTTTGTCCAAATCACGCAAAATTTCCCACGCATCATCTAGAGACTCTCATGACCAAAAGTTGTCAAAGGAATTTTGATCGGTGATTCACGCTTGCAACAAGACAATAAAACGTTCGCATAAGGCGGAGACACTTTTGCTAAAATCGTAATACCTCTGGAACGCAAAGAGATAATCTCACCAAACTTCACATAGTCATGTATACGATGAATATGTGGTCACACCAAAAAAACTGCGATGATTGACCACTTGGTGGCGCTATATTGCGAAAAAAACACTCAATCACCTGTACAGGGTCACATGGTAGTCCGATTGACCTGAGACTTGTCATGCACGGTCTTTGTCCAAGGGTCCATGATGGTCTATGAGGACATTGGTGTATCTCAAAAAACATGACCGTCATCGGCCAATGAACTTTGAGCATCAATTAGACTAGCTTAACGAAGGTCGATCGGAACGAAACTCGATGGGCGTGTTTGACTCATGGCCCTAGTGGTCTGTCAGAATTTTGAAGAAAATCGGACACTAGTTGGCGCTAACGAGTTTTTTGCGTCTCTACTCACGTGATGTTTCACGCATCCACAGAATATTGATATCATCTGATAGATCTCCTCATACTGAACAACTTTGCCTCAAGAACCACTGCTGTCAATCAAATTGTTTGCGAAATATTGGAGATTTTTGAAATTTCAAATTTGTCGAACTCGTCATAGGCCGTCAATCTCACTGGCTTGAAAATTCACACGCATCATCTAGGGACACTCAAGGCAAAAAGTTGTCAAAGGATTTTCGATTAGTTAAACCGTTCAGCAGATACAATTTTTCATATATTTCTGATTTGGCCTATTGTGATTAAAATGTCTATATATCTTGTCCAAAAACAAGAAACTTCACAAAACTGTGTAAATGTTAAGAACAAGACATTATGAAGAAACTTGTGAGGTTTCATGTATTTCTGATGCTCATACGGCTCACAATAAATTATAAACACTCTATATTTTAAAATCTTAGAAAAGCTGTAATACTACTTTTGTCCACAAGAGAAACGTCACAGAACTGTGAACATGTTAAGAACAAGTCATTTTGAAGAAATGTGTCAGGTCTCATGTATTTCTGATGCTCATAGGGCTCACAATAAATAATAAACTATCTATATTTTAAAATCTTAGAAAAGCTGTAATACTACTTTTGTCCACAAGAGGCGCCGTCAGGCTAGAAAATCTTTTCATGTGGAGAACAAGTCAGATTGACATAGACTGACATAAAAGTTCAGATGATATGATGTGTGGTGTTAAACATATCCACACGATATTAATATAATTTGATAGATCTTCCTAGAGTGAAAAAATGTGTAATATGATATGTCTATACATCGTTTACACAAACTAGAAACTTCATAAAGATGTGTTTATGTGGAGAACAAGTCAGATTGACATAGATCGACATTACAGTTCAGATGTTCAGTTCACAATATTAATATCATTTGATCTTCTCATTCTGAACATCTTTGAAAGATGTCTATACATTGTTTGCACAAAGTAGAAACTTCACAGAACTGTGCACATTAGGATAACTAGTCAGATTGACCACAAACAGTCATGACAGCTCAGATGGTCCTGCTACGTTTGAACCCCGGTCATTGCTGCTTGCAGCTATATTTATTATTATTATTATTATTCTGCCGTACTTCTTATCGTGCAGACCAAACCGTAAGGTCTAGAGACTTGAATTTTTGTCAGATGGTAGGTCTCAATTTGGGGAGAACATATCATAACTCGTAAACCGTTTGTCGTACACTCAAGTGTCTTATATCCCTGGAATCCTTGGCTCAAGACTTAAAAAATGTATATCTCCGATTTCATTTCCGCCTATAAAAATTTTCCGCCATTTTGAATTTTCTGAAAAAAAAAGTTTTCGAACTCCTCATAGACCGTTTGTCCAAATCACGCAAAATTTCACACACATCATCTAGAGACTCTCATGACCAAAAGTTGTCAAGGGATTTTTGATCGGTGATTCACGCTTGCAACAAGACAATAAAACGTTCGGATAAGGCAGAGACACTTTTAATAAAATTGTAATAGCTCTGCAACGGAAAGAGATAATCTCACCAAACTTCACATAGTCATGTATAAGCTCAATTTGTGGTCACACCAAAAAAACTGCGATGATTGACCACTTGGTGGCGCTATATTGCGAAAAAAACACTCAATCACCTGTACAGGGTCACATGGTAGTCCGATTGACCTGAGACTTGTCATGCACGGTCTTTGTCCAAGGGTCCATGATGGTCTATGAGGACATTGGTGTATCTCAAAAAACATGACCGTCATCGGCCAATGAACTTTGAGCATCAATTAGACTAGCTTAACGAAGGTCGATCGGAACGAAACTCGATGGGCGTGTATGACTCATGGCCCTAGTGGTTTGTCAGAATTTTGAAGAAAATCGGACACTAGTTGGCGCTAACGAGTTTTTTGCGTCCCTACTCACGTAGTGTTTCACACATCCACAAAATATTGATACCATCTGATAGATCTCCTCATACTGAACAACTTTGCCTCAAGAACCACTGCTGTCAATCAAACTGTTTGTGAAATATTGGAGATTTTTGAAATTTCAAATTTTTCGAACTCGTCATAGGCCGTCAATCTCACTGGCTTGAAAATTCACACGCACCATCTAGGGACACTCAAGGCAAAAAGTTGTCAAAGGATTTTCGATTAGTTAAACCGTTTAGCAGATACAATTTTTCATATATTTCTGATTTGGCCTATTGTGATTAAAATGTCTATATATCTTGTCCAAAAACAAGAAACTTCACAAAACTGTGTAAATGTTAAGAACAAGACATTATGAAGAAACTTGTGAGGTTTCATGTATTTCTGATGATCGTACGGCTCACAATAAATAATAAACGATCTATATTTTAAAATCTTAGAAAAGCTGTAATACTAGTTTTGTCCACAAGAGAAACGTCACAGATCTGTGAACATGTTAAGAACAAGTCATTTTGAAGAAATGTGTCAGGTCTCATGTATTTCTGATGCTCATAGGGCTCACAATAAATTACAAATGATCTACATTTTAAAATCTTAGAAAAGCTGTAATACTACTTTTGTCCACAAGAGGCACCATCAGGCTAGAAAATCTTTTTATGTGGAGAACAAGTCAGATTGACATAGACTGACATAAACCGACAGAACAGTTCAGATGTTCAGTTCACAATATTAATATCATTTAATCTTCTCAGTCTGAACATCTTTGAAAGATGTCTATTCATTGTTTGCACAGAGTAGAAACTTCACAGAACTGTGCTCATTAGGAAAAAACTAGTCAGATTGACAAAAAAAGGTCATAACAGTTCAAATGATATGACGTGTAGTGTTAAACATATCCACATTAATATCATTTGATAGATCTTCCCATACTGAAAAAAATTGTAACGTCTATATATCATTTACACAAACTAGAAACTTCATAAAGCTCTGTTTATGTGGAGAATAAGTTAGATTGACATAGACCTACATACACCGACATAACTGTTCATATGTTCAGTTCACAATGTCAATATCATTCGATCTTCTCATTCTGAACATCTTTGAAAGATGTCTATACATTGTTTACACAAAGTAGAAACTTCACAGAACTGTGCACATTAGGAGAACTAGTCAGATTGACCACAAACCGTCTTGACAGCTCAGATGGTCTTGCGACGTTTGAACCCCGGTCATTGATGCTTGCAGCTATATTTATTATTATTATTATTATTCTGTCGAACTTCCGATCGTGCAGACCAAACTGTAAGGTCTAGAGACTTGAAAGTTGGCCAGATGGTAGGTCTCAATTTGGGGGGAACGTATCAAAACATGACGCAAATCGGCCTATAGGTGGCGCTACAGCCACAAAAAACGCGTAATCACTCATAACTCGTAAACCGTTTGTCCTACACTAAAGTGTCTTATATCTCTGGAATCCTTGGCTCAAGAGTTAAAATATGTATATCTCCGATTTCATTTCCGCCTATAAAAATTTTCCGCCATTTTGAATTTTCTGAAAAAAAAATTTTTCGAACTCCTCATAGAGCGTTTGTCCAAATCACGCGAAACTTCACACGCATCATCTAGAGACTCTCCTGACCAAAAGTTATTCAAATAATTTTGATCAGTGATTCACGCTCGCAACAGGACGTCCAAACGTCTGAATAGCTAAATACCTCTTTCGCTAAAATCGTAATAACTCTGGAACGCAAAGAGATAATCTCACCAAACTTCAAATACTCATGTATGAGCTAGTTTTGTGGTCACGCTAAAAAACCTGAAACGATTGACCACTTGGTGGCGCTATATTACAAAAAAACACTAAAACATCTGTACATGTGCACTCGTTATTCCGATTGACTTCAAACTTGTCATGCATGGTCTTTGTCCAATGAGCCATGATGATCTAAGAGGATATTGGCATATCTCAAAAAACATGGCCGTCATTGGCCAATGAAGTTTGAGCATCAATTAGACCAACTTAACCAACTTCAATCGGAACAAAACTCGATGAGCGTATTTGACTCATAGCCCTAGAGGTCTGTCAGAATTTTTTTTTAAATCGGCCACTAGTTGGCGCTAACGAGTTTTTTGCGTCTCTACTCACGTGGTGTTTCACACATCCTCACAATATTGATATCATCTGTTAGATCTCCTCATACTGAGCAACTTTGCTTCAAGAACCACTGCTGTCAATCAAATTGTTTTTGAAATATTGGAGATTTTAGAAAATTAAAATTTTTCGAACTAGTCATAGGCCGTCAATACGATTGGCTTGAAAATTCACACACATCATCTAGGGACACTCAAGGCAAAAAGTTATTCAAAGAATTTCGATCAGTTAAACCGTTCAGCAGATACAATTTTTTCATATATTTCTGATTTGGTCTATTGTGATTAAAATGTCTATATATCTTGTGGACAAACAAAAAACATCACAGAACTGTGAACTTGTTAAGAACACGTCATTTTGAAGAAATGTGTCAGGTTTCATGTATTTCTGATGCTCATAGGGCTCACAATAAATTATAAACTATCTATGTTTTAAAATCTCAGTAAAGCTGTAATATTAGTTTTGTCCACAAGAGGCACCGTCAGGCTAGGAAATCTTTTTATTCCAATTTCAGTTAGAAGAATCTTTGCTCACATCTTGTTTCACACATCCACACTATTTTAGTATTTGATAGATCTTCCCATTCTGCATAATAACCAATTTAAACTGAAAAATGATGGCTGTAATATTACTTGTCCACAAGAGGGAGCCACAGGATAAGAAATCTTTTTATTCCAATTTCTGAATTTGTTTTTCTTTTAATATGTGAACAATTTCTAAATTGGCTGTCACGGTACACACGTTTATTCGATTGACTTGAAACTTGTCATGCACGGTCTTTATCCAAGGGTCCATGATGATCTATGAAGATATTGTCATATCTCAAAAAACATGGCCGTCATCGACCAATGAAGTTTGAGCATCAATTAGACCAACTTAACAAAGGTCAATTGCAACGAAATTTGATGGGAGTGTTTGGATGACTTGTGGTGCTAAAAACAACCACACAATATTATTATAATTTGATAAATCTCCTCATAATGAAAAATTCATTACCAACTACAAGAGGGAACCACAGGAAAAGTATATAAGTATATTTTTTTATGTATATGTGGAAATAACATTCAAACTTTCGCTAAATTCATAATAACTCTAGATTGCAAAGAGATTATCTCAACAAACTTGAAATACTCATGTAAGAGCTTATTTTGTGGTCAAACTAAAACATCTGCAACGATTGACCACTTGGTGGCGCTATATTATGGAAAAAAAACACTAAAACATCTGTACATGTGCACTCGTTAGTCCGATTAACTTCAGACTTGTCATGCACGTGGAGAACAAGTCAGATTGACATAGACTGACATAACAGTTCAGATGACATGACATGTTGTGTTAAACACATTCACACTATATTAATATCATTTGATCGATCTTCTCATACTGAACACACTTCATAAAACTGTGATTATGTGGCGAACAGGTCAAATTGACATAAACTGACATAACAGATCATATGACGTGTTAAGCACATCAACACAATACTGATATAATTTGATAGATCTTCTCATTCTGAACATCTTTGATGTTTATACATTGTTTGCACAACCTAGAAACTTCACAGAACTGTGCACATTAGGAGAACTACTCAAATTGACAAAAAAATCGTCATAACCGCTCAGATGAACTTGCGACGTTTGAACCCCGGTGATTGATGCTTGCAGCTATATTTATTATTATTATTATTATTAGGGGCCAAGCACCGAAGGTGCGGAGGCACCTATTGTTTCTGTTCCGGTTCTTATTATTAGGGGCCAAGAACCGAAGGTGCGGAGGCACCTATTGTTTCTGTTCCGGTTCTTATTATTATTCTTCATCTTCTTCTTCTTCCGCCATGAAAGTCTATGGCAGCCCATAGAACCGTATGCGGGAAAATGATGAAAGTTGGCACACTCATTAAGGACAGTCCAAACATTGGCCATAGCAAAATTGGAGTCTCTAACTCAATATCTCTAGCGCCACCAACTGTCCAAAGTTGCTCTCACGTTTATGCTAATAACTTTTGAACCGTATGACCTAGAAACAAAATTCTTATGTCCAGTGATTCCTTGGCTCAAGACGATTCGATTGCACCCTATGACGAAAAACCTACTTTTTCGAACTCCTCCTAGGCCGTTTGTCCGATTTTCACGGAAATTGAACCACATCATCTCCAGACTATGCGTACAAAAAGTTATTAAAAGAAAGTTGATTTGTCAAACCGTTTACGAATAACTTGCGAAAGAATTCGACAAAATGGCCGCAGAAATGGCCTCAATGGCCAAAATGGCCGCAGATGTGGCATTTATTTATTCCTAAATAAATAATAAGTAAAAGATATTCCTCTTTAGACTGCTATCTTCTATGTTAATGTTTCTTCTTTGAAGTAATGTTGTTTTCTTTGTATGTCTGTTGAAACGCGGTAATACTGAGTCGTGTCATTAAGAAAAAAAAAACCTTGTATCCAGAAAAACCTCGTATCCAGATCAGATGAAGGACCTGGACACGAGCACAGCACTGCCCTGAAGTGTCTGCGGAGACCGTGATTCTACTAGACCCCCCTGTGACGATCATGAACCCATCTCTAACCGGACCAAATTGAACTTCATATTGGACTTGAATTGTTGTCAATATAATAATCATGCACTGTTTGGCTGTTGGCCAGAGGAGAACTGGTCCCCCGACCGAGCCTGGTTTCTCCCAAGGTTTTTTCTCCATTCTGTTCTTCATTCACTACGTCACCTGCCAGAGTTTTGGTTCCTTGCAGGGACATTACATTAAAGACTTTCTCCAAAACATTTAACAATATAGTAACTTTCTGTTACTGATTAGCATTAACAACGTTTTAAATACTCAGTTTCTAGTAAGAATAATTTACATTTAGGTATGAATTTTGTATACATAGTATTTATTTAGCATACAAAATATAGTTTAAAACATACTCAAATATTTTGATTGTAAGAGCAAATAACATCTTTTAGAGACAACTTATAATTAACATTTTTAGGGGCAAATAAAATAGAACTAACATCAGACCAAAATTTTAAAGACAAATCAGTTATAAAACAAGGGAGTAATAAACGTCCAGTACTGTTGCCATTTTAGTAGCATCTTTTTCTTTACCCACTAGAGCTCTCTTGTACAATATGGCATTTCAATTTCTACCATTTCTTTTTCCACTGCCAGTTTAGCTAATATGTCTGCTTCATTTCCTTTAATTCCCGTGAGCCAGAACGCACATAAACCGCACTGTTATTCGACTTTGTTGTAAGATAAATAGTCTTTGAACAATATATATTCTTTTTTTTCTTTCTTCTCTGCTGTTTCTTTTTTGTTGCTTGTAAATTACTGTTTTATCTGCTTGTAAGGTGTCCTTGAGTGTCATGTAAGGCGCCCTTAAATAAAATGTATTATTATTATTAATATTATTATGTCTGGCCTTGTTTCTGATGTTTGATTATCATTGCTAAATCATGCCGTGCACAAGACTGAGCATATAACAGTCTTCTGAATGTCTAAGTCATAAATTGTACAGCAAGCAGAATGTCCATCCTCTATACTCTATACATATCCTCTATATTATAGCCTTTTTTGTTTTGTTTAACTTTGGCAAAATCGACTGCTACTCCACTTGGCCTCCATTTGAATCCTTAGACGTACAGGTATCTGTGTATATATGAAGTTATTTCTTTGCTCTTCTTGCTTTTTACTCCATTCTTTTTTCCCCTCATCACATATTAGATCTATATTTGAATGTGGAAGAATTCATATAGAAACAGGTGGATATACTGTATTAAAAATATCATAGTGTCTGTTCTGAATACGAACAGAAGAGTAGTTCTCTATTTAAATCTTATATTTCATCTGTACAATTCAATGTTCATTAAGATTCAAAATATGATCACTTCAAGTTAGTAGCATGGTTAAAACTTGCAAAGGAGAGCAACATTGACATGAGGTCAATGCCAGTTTGGGTTTAATGACAAGAAGAAAGAAAAAAAGGTTGTGATTCAATTGTAGAACATCAAGGCCCATTCATCACTGTTTAGTGAAGGCAGACAAAATAGAGACACAGATTAAAAAATTGATTGGTGCTGGGTAAAAATCATATTTGGTCTGCTGTACTATTAAAGCAAGCATTTTCTAGAAGAAGATGAGAGACTTTTAACATTTTTTATTTGCTTTCCATAAGAATGTTTAAAAAACAACAACAACCAAACAATACATTTATACAATGGTGTCTTAATTTCCTAAATGTCTTAATAGTTTCAGTTTGATTCACCACGGAACAGGTTGTTTAATCTGTCCAGCTCTTTGCAGTTCTCCATGGTCATGAGCTCGGCCTTTCGCTGTAGTCTTTCATCTCTGTAGACCTTAGCAGCATACAGTAGATCTGTTTCTGGAGGGGATGACATGATGATAAAACTAATTTTATTATGACCTCAAAGCATATCCCCATTAACAAGACAAATGTCAAGGCATAATGAAACAATAACATGGTAAAGTTGAAATAATTACACATACTTGTCTGTCTTTCCTTCCAGCAGTTGTTGCGCACATTAGAAACATAATCCTCCTCTACATTCTTCTCAATCTTTAGCAAAGCTGAGCCCTTATATTCATTTTTGAAATCTCTGTTAACAAAATAGTCCACATGCAGGTTCTCTGTTTGTCTCTTAACAGTTTGTCCTGTTGACCTAGATGTGAAGGAGCAAAGATAAAAACCATTACACAGTTTTAAGGCACAGTATGAAAATGTATGTAATTAATGGTACAAGTGTGTACCTGATATATTTATTAAGATTTTCTTTCTAAAGAATAGGGTAACATGAGGTAAGATGACCCTCGAACCCCACCCCTTAATTTTTTCTCCTAGCAAAAAAATCTCATCTCAGCACTTTTGATGAATGGCTACACTATTTCACTTTCTTTTCTTTTTTTTCATCTGAATATCATCATTTGTAAGATTTAGTCCGCAGAAACTTTTTTTAGGTTAATTGATCTAATTTTGTGTCTCTGGAAAATATTGATTACAAAATGTTATATTTTCTTGTGTCTATTTTAGTGAGGGATTTGTGGAACATTTACATCAATGTTTTTGAATTTGTGGAGTAAAAGTTGTATTTTTATTAAAAAGATAAAACTGGACCCTTAGGGTTTGATGATACCAGATTTTGCACAGGAGCAGCCAAGTGGCATGTTGTTACATGTGTTATTATTTTTTTCATTTAATACTTACTGTAATTAAGATTGAAAATCAAGTTTTTAGTGTTATTTATGTGTGTATGTGGTGTTTTTAAAACTGCAGTTTAAATCGCCAACGTTTCTTACGCCACAAATACCTTGTAACCAATCACGTCAACGTGCAGGTAGGCTTTAACATATCATTAACTATGCTCTCAAAAACTCAAGAGAAGGTTATCCCAGTAAAAAAAAAAAATCAAAAAATTGTGTACATTTAGTAATACAGCAGGTGAATTATCTATTTGATGTACATTACCATGCTATGATGAACTAAATGCCTTTCTCCACTGAGAAACTGAGGGCAGTTGTCTGACTCCGAGGTGGCAGATGGGAACATGGTTTGGGTAACATTATTTGTTGTATTTAACATTATTTGGGCAACAGCTGTTAGCATAGTCAAGTAAAAGGCTAATATTAATGACTTCATGTCTGACATTGTAGAGAATGATACATAAAAGCCATTACCATTCTGATACATTCGACTTGTAGACGAGTCTGTATAATTCACTCTTTCTCTTCTTTTGAATCAGTTTCTGTTTCAAACATATATGGCTGAATTAAACCAGTATTTCCGCTTGCCATTGTGCATTCACTACAGCAAAGTTGGCTGAGTGGACCTCTGAGCTTTTATGATTGAGTAGAGGTGGGGGTTAATTAGCATATTCATGTTTCTGTGTATACAAAAATAGTTACATTCAAGATATTTTAAGACATGGATACATTTTCTTCACAGGAAGTTTTAATTTTAAACTTCAAAGATGAGTTTATTGAGTGAAATCATTCAATTTTATTACACAGTCTTATGGCATATCTTTAATTAAAATATGGCCAATTAAATATGTAAATATTCATAACCCTGTAGATTAGACATATACTGTAATAATTTACACTTTCAGATAAATATAGTTTACTGGGACTCTGCTTTGTCATTGGTTATTCAAACTAAATTGACAAAATAAAAATGTAAATACGATAGGTGATTAAGTAATTTACATTAATTACACATTTTAAAAATGTATAAAACAATATATTTCATTTATTTTCTATAATAACACACTGTCTGATAGATCTTCATCATAATCTAAATATGTTACAGTTTAAAAGTAAATTCCCATCTTTCCCCAGCTGTCTATTATTTGCAGCTCAAGCCCCACAGGTGATGAAACTATTCTATTTGTTCAGATTTTCTTCTTTAGTATTATCATTAGGAGTCAAGCTGCTGGAATATAATAATAGTAATGATAATAATAATATTTTTATTATTATTATTAATAATAATAATAATAATAATAAGACATCTAAAAGTATTGTACACACTAAGGATAAGACATTCAAGCAAACATATAATGATTCACATATAATTATTTAATCTAAATAAATGCCAACAAATCTCATTAAACTTCAATTCATATAAATAAATAAAAATAATTTGTAATTTGAAACATTTCACACTATTCATACATATTGTTTATTAGCTCATAACCAGTCTGTAAAGGTCATAAATGTGGTCTTTGTTTGTTGTGGTGTCCATTTTTCACAAATCATTTATTAATTATTTGTTCATGTTTTTGTTTTTGTAGTACCCAATATAAAGTTTATTCGGTATTAGTTTATTTCTAAATCTATTCGTTATTAAATATTTAAACATTTACAAATCATTTGGGCAGCCACCTCAATGACAAAAAGTACCCCATATTATCTTAATTCACCCTTTACACATCTTTACAAATCATTTATTAATTATTGTTTTTCCAGTACCCAATCTAAAGTTAAAACTATTTATGTTTACTACTGATTTGTCTTTACAAATGTTTACTACTACTATGGGCACTTAGCTTCTGTAACAATGTTTCTTCAAAGGGCGGTTAGTTAAGTTTAGCTAAATGTTTGCTACAGACACCATATTGTTATGATGACAAGCTCTGCGCTCCCCCACCGGAGGGAGCTGCCACACTTATACTGACACACACAAATTACATTTCCCACAAGCCTGTGCAGTGGACTGATTATCGCACCAGCTGCGACCCATTACATGAACTATGAAAGACTCACAAACTTTCACTATTATCGTGAAGTCTCGATTTGCTGTGCGATCATTCTGAGCATTGATAGTCCTGTCTTGTTTATCTGTTACCAATTCTGCTGTTACCCATTTCTGATTCTGTCTGCCTGCCCCGACCCTTGATTGGATTATCGCTCATGATTGTTATCTGCCTATCTTGACTACCCGTCTGAACTACAATTCTGATTCTGTCTGCCTGCCTTTGTGATCCCTGCCTGAATTGCGTATGCTCTCTGTTTGTCCTGACCATGTGCCTGTACGACCACTCTTAATAAAGACATGCATTTGGATTTCTGCCTCTGAGTCACAAATGTGTTACACATATAATTGTAATTTGTGAGAAAAACATGTTTTTATTGCCTCAACACTTTCCCATGGTTTTATAGACAAGGCTTAAGCCTAATCCTACAATAAAATAGTTTTAGCCGTTTTAACAGAAAGCAATTTACACAGACTTAATATGTCATCACCATCGTTTTGTCTCAAGAGACACACCAGCAATGTTTTACTAAGGCATGTTTATAAAAGCTACTCAAATGTCCTAGTTGAACTAAGGCATACTACTGTCTTAATATAACTCCTGTCTGTGAAACGATTTCTTAAGTCATACATCAACAGGAGAAAATAAATACATTTTTCAAGAAAATTGTTAATTTATCAAAGCAATGAACAAACAGTTTGAATTGTGTTGCCTTATATTAATCAAATTGACCCCTGTTTACTGTTGACCCCTTAACCAAACTTTAAATCTACACCACCAAACCTGTCCATAACCTTAATCGTATCACACAGCAACAGCAGCAAATGTGTTTTGCAGTAGAACATGAACACAATAAGTAACCATTTTTTATGCAAGTACTTAGCAGTAAAAGAAAACTAATATTAATTGGGACCAGTCATTCTTACATTAATACAAATTTCTGTTAAACATCCGGTTCACTACCAAACATCTTCATGCATTTATTTGTAAATGTAAAAAAGGAGAAGTGCATTAGGTAATGTATGAACTGAAGATTAATTACATTTGTAGATTGTCAAGAATTGCATGACCATATGAACTGAAAGTTTAATGAACAAAACGATAACCTTTGATTAGTCTTTTTCATTTTTATTTATTTGTTGCAACCATAACCTAATTTGCACTGCTCATGGTAGATCACGGACATAACTTTATATTTCCATCTGTGGTTTTATGGGATTGCGATCTCACACTATTTTGCCGTTTAGTAAATCTAGCCCCAAGGGTCTTAAGAGCAGTTCTAAAGTTGCATGTGCAATAATTGTTTATGGTTCAATGAACAAGGATGAAAAACATACCGTATTTTCTGCAAAATAAAGCGCACCGTATTATAAGGTGCACGCTAAAACATACGGTCTACAAAAAAAGGTAACGAAAGCAAAACAGTGAGTTTTATTGAACTTTATTCTAGTATATAACACTCACATTATGTTTTAATCAATCCATCCAAATCCATCAAAGTCATCATCTTCTGTGTTTGAAATGAACAGCTGGGCAATTTTACCATCAAACATACAGGTGTTGTATCGAAATCTGACTCCCCGGACAAATCTGACTCCCTCCTCGCGTGCATTCATTAATACGCGCTTCCTGGAGCATATTCGCTAATCATCAATATTTTTTCCACACAGCAAACGTTCTGGATGTTGTGTGAAAAAATATTGATTGATAAGTGCATATGCTCCAGGAAGAGCATAATAATGAATATGTGCGACAGGCAGTCAGATTTCAGTTCAGTCTCTCAGGTTTCTCCCTCTTCAGCAGCAGTGAACCTGCCAGAGGCGTGGCAGAGGCAAGGTAAGTGTATGTGCTGTACGTATTACGTAATGTTCTGTGATTGGTTTAAGCGCTGTGAAATAAACAGTCTTACTGGTGTCTTTATCCCTCATCCTGATGAAGCTCAGGCAGTTTACAGTTTCAATCCATCTCACATCCTTTATCCACATTATTTCATTTTCTATGTGTTAATTTAAATGTACTCAAAACTACCGTGTTCTGGGTGTTTGCTGTGTGAAAAAATATAGATTGATGAACGCATATGCTCCAGGAAGCGCATATTAATGAATACACGTGACAGGGAGTCAGATTTCAGATCAATCTCTCAGGTTTCTCCCTCTTCAGCAGCAGTGAACCTGCCAGAGGCGTGGCAGAGGTAAGGTAAGTGTATGTGCTGTACGTATTACGTAATGTTCTGTGATTGGTTTTAAGCACTGCTGGTGTAACACTGTATGTTTTACATGATGTTCTGTGATTGGGAATGTCAACAAAATAGTCAGTTAAAGTCAAACTTTATTAAGTGTTCTGACAACTCCGCTCACAACCGTGGTAATGTTTTTTTAAACGTTGATGTGCATATTAACAATATCTCCCACAATTCTCCCTAATTCAATAAACACATAGTAAAAGAAACAGTCTGATACCACTAAAACGTTAGAGCAAAACTCAACATTGTTCAGATACGTATAGCTCACTTTTTCAGTTCATTCCCCGTAAAATCTAATAAATCTAACAAATCCCTCGAATTCTTCCTCTTCGGTGTCCGAATTGAACAGTTGGGCGACTACTGCATCCAATCTGCCCGGCTCCCTCTCATCATAATCCGAGTCAGTGTCACTGCTGTTGCCTGGCAGTTCCGAGATTATTCCTGCCTTTGTGAAAGCTCGGATCACAGTTGAGACTGATATATCAGCCCAGGCATCCACAATCTATTGGCAGATAGTGGCGTAAGTCGCCTGGCGCTGTCTCCCCGTCTTGGTGAAGGTATGTTCACCTTCTGCCATCCACTGTTCCCACGCAGCTCGCAATCTAGCTTTGAACGCCCAATTGATGCTTCAGCTGCTAGATAATGGTTCTTTAGTTAAGCCAACCGGAATGACAGCAAGCTCCGAATTGTTTTTTTTCACTTGTTTTTTAACTGCATCGGTGATACGGGCGCGCATGGAGTCGTAAATCAATAGGGATGGAGCTGTGTGGAAAAAGCCACCCCGTCTCTTGACGTAAATGTCTCTCAGCCACTCACTCATCTTTTCCTCATCCATTCATCCCTTTGGGTTAGCCTTGATGATGACGCCGGCTGGAAAGTTTTCTTTTGGCAAGGTTTTCCCCTGGAAAATAATCATGGGTGGAAGTTTCCGGCCATTAGCCTGAAATTTCCCTCTGAAACTGTTTAGTTTTTTTTACTTCTTGCTTCCTCCATTTCCATACCATGGATTCATTAATGCTGAATTCTCTCGCTGCTGCTCTATTGCCATATTCTACTGCACGTTCGACAGCCTTGAGCTTAAACTCTGCGTTGTAAGCGTGTCTCTTGCAAGGCACCATTTTGTGAGTAAGCACAGTTCAGGTGTTTTCAGGTGACTATGGAAACCGTAACACTGCAAGCGTGCGCCTTTGAAGTTTACCAGTCGTACTGAAACATTTTATAAATTTTTTTTTTTTACTATACTAAAACATTTTGACAGTGTGTTTGATCCGTATATAAGGCGCACTTACGTGTTTTGAAAAAATGAAAGGCTTTTAAGTGCGCCCTATAGTCCGGAAAATGCGGTACTTTAAACACTTTTCAATAAATGTATGCAAATCTTATTTTGATTTTTACAAAATTCCCCTTAAAATACAAACAATACACATACTCCAGGGCAAAAAATAATAATAAATGCGAGACCAAATACAGTAGAACCCCGACTTACGAAACGCTCTACGTACAAAAATTCAACATACGATAAAAGATTTCGGGTTTTTTTCGCCCGAGTAACGACAAAATGATCGCGATGGGAAAAACCATTTCCGAGTTTTGTTTTGAAATTTGCGCTGATTTTGGTTCGGGTTGGATGAAGGCTACAGTTTGTCCGGTCAGAACAATGATGTCTCACTCAGAGAATAATCCAAAACTGGTATTTATTAAAGGTGCATAGATGTGTGGTTACGCATGATCGATAAAACTTCAACGATTGGCACTAATTCCCTGTATTTCACTCAATAAACTATATACAATCTTCAGCCGATCTCTTTTACCTTAATCATCCGACAACTCTCTCAGATGGAAAGTTTGGAATAGTCCATTTCGCACTGAATGACAGGGATGGCTGGAATGGTCCATGTAAGAAGGGGAACACTTTTTACAATCCTGCTCTCCTATTGGTCAGCACCGCTCCCATCATTTGCATAGCAGTGTTCCTTCTCCCATATTGTCTGTGCTATGCTAATGCTAAAGTTCTTCCGTGCTTTTGCATACAAGTTTTGTTTTCATCGTGCTGCATCGCCATTATTTTGTGCCCAGTTAACATAAACTTTTTTTCTAATCACTAACCATGGATGTGAAGATTGTTGCTGAAGTGAAAATAAAGAAGAGGATGCTTTACAGTGAGTCAAAAAAGAGAGATAATTGAGAAGCATGTGGCTGTAACGCATGTCATCCCCTGCTAAATGTGGTGTTTTAGGAAGACTTGCAACGGATTAGGCAAATTACATGTAAAAACCTGACCGACATATGAAAAGATCAACTTACGAAGCCAACCTTGGAACGGATTAATCTTATTTGTGTGTGTGTTTTTTCTGAGACAGCAATGGCATTTTAAGTAGCGCATTTGCTTAAATTTAGCTAATTTCCTGACTAATAATTAGAGGTTAAGATTTATAATTAGTGGAGGTGGGGTTTGCCCAGGAGTAAATATATATTTAATACAATCATACAGATAGACAAGGTTTAATATTAGTTATTTATATATTTTGCAATAGTATCAGCAGGAAACATCAGTTTACATTTCCAAACATTGATTTTGCCTTTAATTGTAATAATCCAGGTGATATTTTTGAATACACAAGGAGTCTGAATGCAGCCGGTATTCTCCACACGGAGATCCAATCTCACCATTATTGAGTTTGTGATTACATGAAACAGAAAAAAAGCAGCAAAAGTGTTTTACAGTACTGTAGCTTTGCAGAGAGATTTCTTGGAGTTTTGGAGACGTTGCCACAGTTCTTCTGGATGTAGTCTGTAGTCTGTCGCAGTTTTTTTTTGTTTTTTTTTTCAGTTTCTTCATGTAATCCTAGATGGACTCAATGATGGTTAGATCAGAGCTCGGCGTGGATCATACCGGCTTGTTGTCAGACTCCTTGTGCATTCAAAAATCTAACTGGATTATTACAATTATTGGCAAAAGTAATGTTTTGAAATGTAAACTGACACACTGTTGTGAGGCATATAGCATAAGGAATTATTACACATGATTTAAAGCAAATATTGTACGGTAGTATGAGGCAAGTATTGTAAGGCATTATAACATACGGTCTGGAGTAAAGGCTATACGGAGGTATGGACACCAACATCTGGCTGAGGATTGAGACCAAGACCAGCACAACTATCGGCATCAGCTGAAAAAACATGGAGTACCCACCCTGAAGAATAGACACCGGTATCAGTCATTATCTGTGTTACTTCAAAGCAAGAACAACAGAATGAAACATTCAAAATAGTGCTAGGTAAAAACATTGATTTTCAGATTAATTGTGATATTTATTTGAACGATACCGATATTGAATATTAATCTTATGGTCAATATTTTATGGCTGTAATCAATGGCTGTGAGAAAACCTATTTCTACAACTTTTTTGGTCTTACAGATGTCACTTTGTACTGCTGTGCAAGTCACTTGTGCACAGACCCTAGTAATTTTTAAAGACCCCTGAGGTGAAAATCAAGTTTTTAATATGTGATGTAAAATATTCTTGAATACAAACCATGTGCAAATTTATAAGTCAACACCAGAGTATTGCTGAGCATTTTCTCCTTAAAACTACAGCTATCAAAGACAAAAACATGTTTGGAATCGCGGTGTTCTGTCACAGACAACCTTGTAACCAATTACATATATGTTCAGGTGGCTTTTAGCATATGAAAAAAAAAAACACATTTAAATGTGCAATTTTGGTGATGAAAGTTTTAAAAATAAAAATACTGACTACAGGTGGACGGTTCCCTGACATTTGTCTGCATAGTTTTAAATCTTCAGTGTCACATATGATAAAATAAACATTTTTCCCCCTAGTGTTGTATGTTTGTTTGTTTTTTTCATTTGCAAGCAAAACAGACACAAAAATATAGCTTGTGAAATGGAATTGTATTGAATCTGGAAATCTGTATTTATACCCAGCCCTTTATTCAAACAACTCTACTATGATAAATAGCTTTCAGGAGCTTTTTCTATAGGTAAGTGATTGTCGTTGAATAGAGCCCTATTCGGATGGTAATTGTTTCTCATGGGGACGCAAGGTACACTGTAAAAAAATTAATCATGGGACTTGCAATTTTCATTAAAAAAATTAAGGTAATCATTAAAAATAGTCTGTATATTTTATTAATAAAATTAAGATTCAGTGTTGTTTAGAAAATATATTAAGAGTGTTATTTTGTGTGTTTCTGAGTGAAGGGAAACATCTATTAAGGTCTAATTTATGAAATTAGAAAGACTTTCTATTTTTTCAAAGTTTTGATTGTTGCCATTATGCAGAAGAGCAAATCGTAGGGTTAGGTTGTAGATTTGCCTGAACTGAATGTTCTAATAATGTTGGTTATACATGTTTAATCATGTTGGTTTGGTCAATGAGCAATAGCTTTGGTAATGTCACTTCAGTATTTTTTTTTTTTTTTTGCTTGTGCTGTACAAGCAGTATACAGTCTTTTATTTGAGCATTATAACGCAAATTCAAAAATAAACCGGTAATTTACATTCACAAAAAATTCACAGGATATTTCACAAAAAATATTGACTTCATTGTATCGTAGACTGAATAATTGCATAGAATTTACATAATTTATTTGGGCAGATTCAATTGTAAAGATTGATTTATGATTAAAGAAATCAAGTCTCAGAAAAAACTCAAAAATATAACTGTCACAGTCTTGTCATGTTGCTTTTCACTTGGTGTTCCCCTCCGTGTACTTCCTGTGTAATTTCCTTTTCCTGTCGCTCAGTCCCTCCACTTGTTAGTCTCGTGTGTATAAATGTCCTGTGTGTCTCTCTGTCTGCGTCGGTTAACATCTATGTTATGTGTAGTTGTCAGGGTTCTGTCACTTTGGTCTTGGTTTCTAGTGTTTTGGTGGCAGAGCTCTGACATTGCCTCAGTGTCATGTGTTCATGGGTGTTTCTCTTGTCTGTGTAGCGTCTTGTGTGCGAGTCGTGACTGTCTGAGACTTTGATCTTGATCAGTCTTAGTTTTGTGTTGGGATTTGGACATTCATGGCCCGTGTGTTTGTCCTTGCTATGAGCAGATGAGACGAGTTTTTGCTCGTTCTTGTGCGCTCTACATCATGTGCTCTACTCTCTTGTCTGCTTGCTTTCATGTGTTTTGTGTTGCGCGCAGTTGGTGTTTTCACTAGCTGCATGCGGTCTCGTCCTGTTTCTTGTGAACACGCAGCGATATGCGTCCGCATTGGCTACGTGTTTGTGTCTTGTCATCATGTAACCCTGCCCGTTTTGTTCCCCTGTTAGACTTTAATTTGTCCCAGCTGTTTCCCGTCAATTACCCTCCTCATGTGCTCCCTATTTAATCCCTTTGCGTTTGCTGTCTTATGCTGCGTCGTTGTCTTTAATGTGGTTTAAATACTGTCGTCAGTTTCTGTCCTTTCAGTCCAGTCCAGTCTTGTCATATCTAGCCAAGTCAAGTCAGTTTATGTTTTTGTTGAGTTTTTGTTTTCTTTATTAATAAAGTTCTGTCTTTTTTGCGCTCGAGTCCACACCTCTCATTCCTCACAGTAGTGTTTCTCTGTATACCCTAGCTCCGTGTTTATTAAAAGTATATGTTCCAGAATGTTCACCTCCATGCTTCCCAGCTACATGCACCCCTGACAGCAACGTGTAATATTGTTACCATAATAAAAAAATAGCACAAAGACATTTTTTTCAGTATTTACAAAGGCTGTGATTTTATTGCCATCCGAATCCAGAATGTCAGCGTTTTTCTACCACCACCTGCCAAATGACATACTGTTTTTGACAAACACCAAGTTGTGTGTAAACATCAAATTTAATTGCGGTCCAAATCCACATCTCTGAGTTTATTAGAGATCAATTCAAAATTCACTGTTTAAATCATTTTTGATGACTGCAGAGACAAACATGAGCAGAGTGGAGATGTTTAGCTATAATGCACAGGACAACCTTTGGCGAAAACCAAACACCACACCTCATACTAACTGTTAAGCACAGATGTGGAGGGGCGATGATTTGGGCTTGTTTTCAAGCCACAGGACCAGCGCACCTTGCAGTCATTGAGTCGACCATAAAAATGATCAGTCGACGATACTCGGATACAATGCTCGTACACCGATTTAAAAAAAAAAAAAACATTTTGAATTACGTTTGGATTTTACTAGATATATATAGCTTAAAACAATCGGCACAAATAACACTGTTGGGTTTAACCTTCATGATAATGTGGATATAATGTATGAAATGGAGTTAAAGTTAAATGTCATTAATTCTTATAATCGTTACTAACATTTATTTTCTACAATCTAACTTCAGTTCACGACCTCACCATCTGTGTCGCCAAGTTTGCTTAAAGGTGCGCACATTCTCCTGTCAAGTTGTTTTTTATAGATCACAACCTTTGCATGGGAACTGCCGTATGCACGTTTCCAGCCCCGTTTTGTGCGCATGCACGCTTTATAAATGAGACCTCAGATGATTTTTTTATGTCCTGACACCTAAAATCATAGAAGTAAAAAGTTCACTTTCTTTTTTACTATGTTAATGCTGACATTTACAGCTGCTTACATTTAAAGAGAGAGAAGATAATTTGAATAAATTACTTTGTTAGCGGGTCTTCAACAAGACCCCATCCTAAACAGTAAACATCTGTGTGCATGTCAAATTAATGTAATTTCTTATTTTACATTTATGCATTTGGCAGACGCTTTTGTCCAAAGCGACTTACACTGCATTCATACACTGCTTTCCCTGGGATCAAACCCATGACCTTGGCCGATTTGCTTTCCTGTAGCTTTGATTTTACCGATGAGCGGGTAAAATCAAAGCTACAGGAAAGCAAATCGGTCAAATCTTATATTATTTATGGATCTTCGTTAATTTCAAATACCATTTTTGATTGTTATTTAGATATAAAAATACTTATGTTATTCATGATTTTAAGTAGCATCACATTTCAATGAAAATTTATTTTCACAGTTATACGTGGCAAAAGTTAGACTCAAGGATAAACAGAATTTTCTTCTCACATATTTGATGGCTGCTATTGGATCACTGAGGAAACATTGTATTATGCGACTATGCATTATTTTACAGAGAGTTTATGACCTAATTGCCCTACTGCCCTATTGTCGTATCTTAGTGGGAGCGCACGGCATTGAGTGTCTCGAGTCACGCACTCTCTTGTCTGCGAAGTTGTCTTGTTTTGTATGGCTTATGAGTGTTCTCGTTGGCCGCGTGTTTGTGTTATGTTTCGTTCTGTTAATTGTGTAACCCCGCACATCTTGTTCCCTCGTTATTGTTTGATTTGCCCCTCCTGTCCTCCCTCATTCACCCAGTCTTGTGTTCTCTATTTATTCCCCTGTTGTTTGCTGTCATGTGCTGCTTCATTGTCTTATGTCTTTGGATCGTCTCTTATGCCGTGTTACGGTCCTGGTTCCAGTCCAGTCCAGTCGTGTCTAATCCTGTCCTGTTAGTCTGTCAAATCAGTTAAGTCAGTCAATCAGCTTGTTTTCCTCCTCTGGGCAGTTTTTTTATTATCATTATTATTGAATTAAAGAACCTTCCTCCTGCACCTGAATCCTTTCTTCCCTCCTCATTAACAGTGTTATTTAAAAATCAACTAGTAGTTACTAAGTCTCTAATATGATTGAGAAAGACAGAAAAAAAGATCATACATCTCCTCTCTCCTCCGTTTTCTCTCCTCTAGTTTGCTCCGTATGGTGACTGTATGTTCGGTCACTAGTGAATTCCTGTGTGTTCGCTGAAAAAAACACATTCACATATTCAGTTACCCACACAGCTAACCAGACCTGATATATTTCTGAAAAATTTGTTAAAAGTGGACACACTTGAATCCAATCAGCAGTAGGGTATATGTATATACATTCATATATATATATATATATATATATATATTCATGATGGGGGAGGACAGAGAGTGATAGAAAGAGAGATGGCTGAGTGATTCCAAAAGATAAAAGGTCAGGCAATATCACAGAAAAAAGAAGAGTTATGATCAGGCAACAGTTTTAGCAAACGCATTAATATTAATTATAATAGCAAAACTTTCCAGTGTTGCAGAGACCTAAGTGGGAAGACCTGAAAAAAAGGATGCTGAGTTTGCGTTGTTTCTCTGCATTTTGGTGGCAGAGCAATGAAGTGTGTTTGTTTGGGTTGATTTCAAATATCAACAGTGTTTCTCAGAACTCTAATGTGATAAAATGTTTGATACAAGATACTCTCACTGAGAAATGCTGACCCAAGCATACCTGAATGTTTTTAAATATTTAAGCACAATAATATATAAAAAAATAGTCAATACAACATTATTTGACAGGCAGCTTCGAGTATGTGCACAGAACACCATCTGCCAGTCTGCAACTACAAAATTTACTTCTCTGTACTCTCATCTTAAGCTTGAATGGTTTAACATAGCTTAAACTGGTATGGCTTAAAAACACATGGAAATAATATTTTGTGACAAAGCATCACTACAAAATCAAATGTTTTATAATTTATATACGTTTCTAGTGTATAGCAATATATCAGCCACCACTCATTAATCCCAGCCAACCCCTCAAACTAACCAGAATTTATAAAGTAAATGCTATGCACATTAATCCATCTGCTGATTTTACATGATCTATACAAAATGGCTTACATGAAGAGAAACTACCTCCAAAGAACATGTTAAAGAGATCTTCAGGTGTAATATCAGACTCAAAGCCTCTGTGGAAATCAAATCCTCCATGAACGCTGCTAGGTTCCTCTCCGCCACTTGCATCATACTGCCTCTTTTTCTCTGGGTTACTAAGCACTGCGTAAGCATTTCCAATCTCTGGAGAAGAACAGGAACATTTATTTTATGTATATCAACTTTTTAAAAATGTATAGAAACAAAATTGATATGGTGTTTCAGGGACAACATTACTTTTAAAAGCCTCGGTTGCTCCTGGTGCATGGTTTTTGTCAGGGTGGAATTTCAAAGCCAGTTTTTTGTAAGCCTTTTTCAGTTCTTCAACATTGGCATCTTTTGTGATAGCCAGTACCTCATAGTAATTCTTACACTTCTTTAACCTAAAGACAACAAAAAGGAACAGTTTTGAAATGATAAATCTATCTAAACACTCACCAAGCATTTTATTAGGTACCCCTATTAAACTATTTGTTAACAGAAATATTTAACCGGCCAATTACATAGCAGCAACTCAGTGTATTTAGGCAGGCAGGCAGACATGATCAAGATGGTGTAATGGTTTGGGGGATGTTTTCTTGGCACACTTTAGGCCCCACAGTTCTATTTGAGAATTGTTTAAATGCCACAGCCTACCTGAATATTGTTGCTGATCATGTCCATCTCTTTTATATTCACAGTGTACCCAATACTTTTAATACTTCCAGCATAACATGCCATGTCACAAATCATCTCAAACTGGCGTTTTGAACATAGCAATGAGTTCACTATACTCAAATGGTATGCTCTTGAAACAGGGAGGGAGACACACCAAACCTCCTTTCGATGGCTGGATGATCAGGAATGCCTGTGCAACCTGATTGGAATCCAGGTACGGCCTCATGCTACAGACAGTGACAAGGACCGTATAAGTTATATAATGCACCATGTAAGTCACAATTTATGGCTTTATGGCTATTTAGCCATATTTGATTTATAGCTAAATTTACAATGTGATTTACTTCCATAATTTATGTCCAAATAAATGCACTGGTCATGCGCATCAATCAGATATAGGGTCAGGAGAATTTACAGTTAGATATATAGGTATATTTATGAAGGTTATATCTCACCCCAGATTGGCATTGTTGGTAGTAGAGGAGATTCCCCCCAAGATATAGTGCTTTGAGTGCCATGAAATGTAATTAGGGATGAGCGAGTACAGCATTATCTGTATCTGTATCGGATAACCATATGAATGATCTGTATCTGTACTCGGACTGGGCGGGGCCTAATCCGGAAGTGGGCGGGATTTAACCCAGAAGTGGGCTGGGCTTTAACCAATATGTTATTTTTAATCATACAATTGATATGTTTCGATCAGAAATTGTTATATTTATTGCTGATTAGAAAACTGTTCACATGACAGCATCAGCATTGAGCTTCAGATCAATGGTTTTGATCAAGATAACAAACAAACTATAAACAGAACAAGTTTTGAAACAATGAATACAACACATGCAGTTGCAATTATGAAGAAAAATGTAATGAACAAGAGTTCATTTAAAAATAACTTTATTTTTTTAACTTTTAATTTTCTTTATGATCAGTGTAATTTTTTTAAATTTCCACACCAGGTATGAGTGTGTGTATGTGTGTGAGTGAGGGGGGGGGGGGGGGGGGGGGGGGGGGAGGGGGCTGGGGGAACTGTGTGTTCTACAAGTCAAATGGTCTGACGCTGTTTTTAAGATCTGAGATTCCTTTATTTTGTATGAAATACAACAAGAAAGTGTCAGACACTCGTGCGCAAAGTAAAAAAACTGAATAGAGCCAGCAGACGATTAAAAAAAAAAAATCTCCAACAGGCAGACACGCTTGTCGCATTCTTCCAAGAACCACATCTGAACAAACCCCACGTTTACCATAACTATACTGGCTAAATAAGTAATAAAACCGAAATAAAAAACAAACCTGAAGCTGAAGAAACCCTAAACGTTAACGGAAAAGACCCGCGAACCTGAGTGATAGAGAGAGAAAGACACCTGTTCTCTTCTCATCGTTCTGCACGTGAATCAGCAGGGAGGAGCCGCGCGAGACGAATCAAATCTGCACATGTAGGAGAGGCGCGCTGTGACAGAACGCAGAGACAGTCAGCTCCCCAATTAAGAGTTCTTATTCAATCCGAGTACAGATAATGACTCGTATAATACTCGTACTCGGCAAAAGTGCATTATCCGTACCGGATACTCGTTTTATTACTCGTTTCAGCCGAGTATCCGGCTCAACTCTAAATGTAATGAATTATTATTATTATTATTATTATGTGTATCTATTTTTCCAGAGACATCAATAGGATCAATGTTGAAACGAAAAAACAATAAAAAAAACAAACATTTTTTTAACTCGCAGTGAAGGTGTTTGCGAGTTGCCCTAGTGGGGCAAGAGAGCATCCTACATGTGCTTCTTGAACATGTAGGATTGAACCCATGACCTTAGCATTGTAAACACCAATGCTCTACTGGTTGAGCTACAGGAAAGCTCTATTGCTGCAAGCGGTCCCCACTTCATTCTCGTTATCTTCACCGTGAAGATCCTGATTGGGAAACTATCCTCAGCAGATTCTCGCAGGGAGTGACCACTAAGCTGTTCACTTGATGAGCCGGTGGGTTTTAGGTACATCTCCGAGCATGGCTATTTTTTACAATATCAATTACAACTCACAGAAAATAAACTTTGACAATTTCCCTTGAGTGCACTCTTTTTTTCTTCTATATAAATATATATACAGACCGTTCAAGTCAATACTCAAAAAGAAATCTCAAACGTTCTCCTGAGGTTACAATGCCTCTTGATCTGGAGTTGGGATGACTCAAAAACTCAAAGAAAGGATATTGTCATCCTCTCCACGACGTATTTTCTTCTCTTCTGCTCCTCAGCCTCCTCGTGTGAAGAGGTTGGTTGGCTCACCATAGAATGTGAAGTTCTCAGGGTGTCACAGAAGGTCATTCGGGTGTCACGTTTCAAAAAAACAAACAAGGCGCGAACTGCAATGTACAAAACGACTGCAGAGTTCGTGTTAGACATTTACGACTATTCTAATCAAAAGTCACAATTCAAAGAGAAAATAACTCATTTACAGCAACTAGATTACCGTTTAATAGCAGTAATTATATCTTCTTATAAAGTAATAGAGCCTATTTATCATTAATTATATGATACTGACTCACCTGCTAGAGAGTATTACTCTATGCAGCTAACTTCTTGTTCAGCATGCATCAAATTATCAAAATCTCAACTTTTCTCTCTGAATGGCTTCAATTTGGATCACAGCGATCGATCACGTCTGGTCTTCTCCATGCACGTCTCGTCTGTCACTGCACATGCTCGTTAACACGGACGGCGCGAAACAGTTCTCATTGGTCAATCGCCGCGCATTAACCTAGAATAATTTGAAAAAAAAAAATGTTTTATCTCTTACTGACTTATATTAAGTGAATATGAACTAATATTATATATATATATATATATATATATATATATATATATATATATATATATATATAAACAAACTAAATGGTGCACAAATTAAATAAATACCTTTATTTAACCTGTGTTACACAGGCCAATCAATAATATTGAAGAATATTAAGTGTTAGGTGTCCCCAACTAAGCTTGCCAGAGGTGACAGTGACAAGGAACCAAGGGCCCGTCCACAATGGAGACGCGTATCACTTTATACGCATACATTTTTTATCGGATTGGCGTTTCGTCCACACGGATCCGGCGTTTTGGGAGACTGAATCCGCTCTTTTTTGAGACCGGGTCCTAAAGTGGATACATCTGAAAACGACACCCTTGCGGTCTCGTGTGTACAGCCAACCCGTATATTTTGTGAAACGATGATGTTATCACATCACGTGTCGGCTGCGTCACACGTAACAGCAACAGTGTTGCCAGATTGGACTGAAGATTTCCAGCCCAACTACAGCTTAAAACCCGCCCATTTAAAAAAATACCAGCCCAAAGTGCGTACTCTTATAAATATTGAAAAATGCTGCGCGATTTTATGTATCAAAAACCAGCCCAATGCATTTTTCCCGGTCGGACGTGACCAAAAAGGAGCCCAATTGAGCGGGAATTACAGCACCCCATACTGGTCTGGCATATATACTACACCGTTTTCAGTCGGTTTTAGTGGTTTTGTGTGTACGCTGATATTTCTTGAGACGACGCCGTGTTTAAGATCGGATAGGGAATTCAGAGATTCATGATCTTCACAAGGGATGGTCTATTAGAGTCGAAAATGACTCGCTACGATACGAAAATGATACGTTCATGAATTACAATAGCATGGGTCAAATCATACTTTTCTACCCATTAACAGTTTGTAGCAATAAATGAGATGTCATATCAATCACAGGTTCAGTATGGAGTACCTCAAGGTTCAGTACTAGAACCATTGCTTTTCACCCTGTACATCAGACCTGGGCATTGTATGGCCCTTAGGCTATCCTTGACCGGCCCACGTGAGGTAATAGGTAAATTGAAGCTGTAGTCCACAACTTTTTTATTTTGTTTTCAAAATGTTCAAAAATGATATATTGAGCTAGTACATTATGAAAATATTTTCCAAACCGTGTTTTTGTCCTGAATAACTACGGTACACCTGCAATCAGTTTTTATATTGGCTCACATCCGCACCATTGCGGAGGAGAACAGTACCTGCGTGACTCGTCATAGACATGAATAGGGAAAAGTAGCTCCGGCTGCAATGTTCTTCCACAAGATGCATGCAGTTCTATTTATTAACCGCTAGAGTGCCAAAAGTTACAGTCTGTAGTAAAGGCAACTGATTTTGTTTTGTTTATAATTTTCATACGTCAGTCACAGTGCGTGTGACTGTATGCATCTTCACTCGCAAATATGGTTGCGATTATGTTTGCCATGAGGCTCAGCCGTTAAATATGTTAACTAAAATTAAAAAACAAGTTTTTAAGACTATATGGACTTCCAAGTATTTATTTACAGAAGTCAAAGGTAAAGCTGTGTGTTTAGTTTGTGGAAAACAGATAGCTGTCCTTAAGGGTTACAATTTGAATCACCATTACGAGATGAAAAAAATATTTTACGGATACAGAGCGGCCACGGACACCTGAAATTTTACTAGCCAAGCTGCAAAAGCAGCAAGGACTCTTTTTTTTACCAAGTTTAATGCAATCAGGGATGCAGCTGTCAATACCAGCTTTGTGAAATCACACAAAGTCACAAAAAATAGTAAGCCATTCTCTGATGGGGAATTTATCAAAGAATGTTTGGTGGAGCACTACTACGCCCTGAGAAAAAAGACGCATTTGCGTGAGGCTAGATTTCTGTCACTGAACAAGAAATAACCCCAAAGTTTTACATTTGCAATTTTTTTATATAGTTAATGCGATGCTTGTCTTTGAAATACTTTGTGTAAAGTTGTGATGCTAGTTTTTGAAACAACATTTTCATCAAGGTTTCATTTAATGCATAAAATAAGCAATGCATAAAATGCATTAAAAAAATGCATAAAATGCCTAATGCATAAAATAAGCAAGCTTGAACAGAGCTCGTGTGGGGAGAAGAATTTATTGAAGGTAGTAGTGTAGTGTATTTCTTCAGCAGTGATGTCAGCGTGTTGGTTTTCAAAGATTCTTAACCCAAAGTTCTGTATGAGAGACAACACTTTAGACAAGACAAATGGGCTACAACAAGAGTAATATCTCTAGAAACTGAATGGCATATCATTAGGATCTTTACTTAAAAAGATGAGCAGATTATCATGCAGCCTCAGAGAGGTGCCTAAACTTGTGCATAAAACTGTGTCAGTTTGATAGCTACCAGCCTGGCTTCAAGAAGGGCCATTCAACAGAGATTGCATTACTACCAGTCACTATAGATCTAAAGATTGCAAAAGCTGATTCCAAATCATCAGTTCTCGTTTTTTTACATCTATCTGCTGCCCTTAGACACTGTTAATCATCATATCATTCTGTCCACCCTCTCATCACAGGAGCTCCGCTTCACTGGTTTCAATCCTATCTCACAAATAAGTCCTTCAGGGTTGCGTGGTGCTGAGAGGTACCTGAAAGCCTTGACTGCGCCCAGCAATCAAGGGAAACACAATCATAAACAGTTTTCCCCCCAACAGACTGGAAGGAGCTAGCAGAGAAGTAATGTCATAAAAAATACCGGTCTGGGGTAAGATATAACCTTCACAAATATTTAACTATAAGTCCATCTGACCCTATATCTGATTGAGACTCATGACCAGTTATAAATCCATTGAAAGCCACAGGTCTGCCAATCAAGGTGACAGTACTCATAGATTCAGCCATAAAACACATTTAATAACAATTGACCAGTTAGTTTGAGTAGCAGGTGAACATACATTAAGCAATAAATCTTCATTTGGACAAATTGTGTAAATATAGACCCCAAAAAAACAAACCTGTCGTCACTTTAATTTGCACCAAAGAAGATTAAACTGATTCACAAATCACTTATGCTTACTAACTGGAAAGATTGATATCTGTTTAATTGACTTGGTATTTACTGTGATGATTAAGTCTTCCTTTAATTTTACTGCTAGTAGTTGGGTCATAAACACTGCAATGATAAAAGTTGGTCTAATGATTATTGCCTTGAATTTTATTCCTGCATTCTACATCTTAATTTCTGCTAGAAGCTAGGTTTGGCATGGAGTCCGTAATGGTCAGGGGAGGAATATCCTTGGAGGGTCGCACAGACCTCCACGTGCTAGCCAATGGTTCACTAACTGCTGTTAGGTGCTTGGATGAAATCTCAGGTGCTGTTCAGGTGCTCATCCTCTCTGACAGAAACTGTGACACACACCTGCTTCCTGACATGCACGTTTCATTTGCTCCGAATCATGTTGGCAGCATTGTTGTTGAAAACGTAAATTTCAGGACAAATTTGTTGGCACTTTTAATCATTACTGCAGGTTTGATGGTCACACCCTGAGCATGCACATAAAGCCACCTGTCAAACAGCTTGCGAGTCCCAAAATTGAATTATTTTTCAATCTGATAGCTGGCAGTACACATAGATTCGGCTGTCTGTATGTATGTTGTACATCAGTGGTCCCCAACCCCCGGTCCGTGGCCCGGTACCGTGGATGAAATGGTACCGGGCCGCGGATCGAATTCACGGACCGGTCCGTGAGCAGCTGCAAGCGGCTGTTGCGCTGCAGCTTTGGCGGTGAGGTGCGTTTAAACAATACAAATACATAGTAAAGGCTGTATTAGTGGTCATGCTAAATATTGATTTGATTTAATTGATCAAATCTATTTGTAATATTATTTTTGAAAGCATCCTCACTTTACCTAATGGTCATACATGGCATGATCAGTAGGAGACCATTGACGTGTAAAAACTGAATTTGATGACACTACAGTGTGTAACATGTTTGTACTAATACTTTTCGGGTTTTGCACTTAGCAGACAGTCCCCTGAAGACTTCTCTCAACTACTGCCCTATAGATAATAAATAAATAATAATTCTTAAAAAAACAATAGGGACTATGACACCTTCAGTACTTGGCCCCTAATAATTCATATACAAGATCACTTGCCTTTGTACTCCTTCAGCTTGCTCCTTGGTAAATCCTTTTGTTAAATCTGCAGCGGAGTCCTGTTTCTGTGCCTCATGTTGGGTTTGGGATCCAGGGTCTGTTCCATTTGATGACTTCCTGCAGTATGCAGTGCTGCTCCCTGCCGAAGTACCATTCCTCAGCAAGGCTTCCAACAGCACTGCCAACAAAACACAACTAGCTAAATGCAAATAGCACATTTGACTAGGAAATTAAAATGCAATTTATGAATAAGCTAAATGTTTACAAATCTCAATGTCCCTTTAATGAATGTATAAGGAAAAAGGAGAGTATATATAGATATAAACAAATATATTAGACTTACATTAGATTTGGCACTAAATATTTCACAATAAATGCAGCCTTGGTAAGCAGAAGACACTTCGTTCAACAAACATTCTAAATAATTTTAATAATTAAACCTTTTAAATGTAATGCAAGTGCATCTTTACCACTAGTTGGCACTGATCTAAACACACCCAGGGGCATATTCTTCGTACGTCACTTACTACATCCAAGATCAGTTGCCAAGATCATTTTTACTGGAAATATCATAATGACAGCCTCTCATAACACAGTCCCGCAGTTCCAACCCCTTTATCACCCCTTAAAGCAGGGGTCTCAAACATGCGGATGATATTTTGTGGCCCGCGGGACAATATGAAAGTTTAATGTAAGTGCGGCCCGCGAGTTTTGAATGAATAGTGCTTTACCGAGTTGTGTGTGTGCGAAAGGTTCCATTTTCGTGCGAGCTGGAGCTGTACAAGCCAACCAATCACAGTGGAGTATATGACTCCTGGCAGCCAATCACAGTGGAGAATATCACTCCCG